>CAKXYN010000396.1:0-213560 GCA_935064755.1 Tragelaphus eurycerus
GTGCAAGAGGCAGGCCCTAAATAGGGGCAGGCACAGGTGCATGGGCCAGGCCCTAAAGAGGGGCGGGCACAGGTGCAAGGGGCGGGCCCTAGTGAGGGGCTGGCAGAGGTGCAAGGGGCGGGCCCCTGTTGGGGGTGGGCACAGGTGCAAGGGGCGGGGCCCTAATAGGGGGCGGGCACAGGTACAAGGGGCTGGCCCTAACTACGGGCGGGCACAGGTCCAAGGGGCCGGCCCTAATTAGGGGCGGGCAGAGGTGCAAGGGGCGGGCCCTAATTAGGGGTGGGCACAGGTGTAAGATGTGGGCCGTAATTTGGGGGGGCCACAGGTGCAAGGGCCGGCCCTAATTGGGGGCGGGCACAGGTCAAAGGGTCCGGCCCCAATTAGAGGCGGGCACAGGTGCAAAGGGCAAGCAATAATAAGGGGCGGGCACAGGTGCAAGGGGAATGCCTTAATTAGGGGCGGGTACAGGTGCAAGGGGCGGGCCCTAATTCGTGGCAGGCACAGGTGCAGGGGGCGGGCCCTATTTAGGGGCGGGCACAGGAGAAAAGCGGCGGGCCCTAATTAGGGGCGGGCACAGGTGCAGGGGGCCGGCCCTAATTAGCGGCGGGCACAGGTGCAGGTGGCAGGCCCTTATTAGGGGCGGGCAGAGGTGCATGGGCCAGGCCCTAAATAGGGGCGGGCACAGGTGCAACGGTCGGGCCCTAATAAGGGGCGGGCACAGGAGTAAAGGGGTAGGGCCGGCCTTAGATTAGGGGCGGGCAGAGGGGCAGGGGGCCGGCCCGGATTAGGGGCGGGCACAGGTGCAGGTAGCAGGCCCTAATTAGGGGCGGGCAGAGGTGCAGGGGCCAGGCCCTAAATAGGGGCGGGCACAGGTGCAATGGTCAGGTCCTAATGAGGGGCGGGCACAGGTGCAAGGGGCGGGCCTAAGTAGGGACGGGCCCTAGTCCAAAAAAAAAAAAAAAGTGGGCCGGATCTAATTAGGGGCGGGCACAGGTGCAAGGGGCGGGCCCCTGGTGGGGGCGGGCACTGGTGCAAGGGGCCGGCCCTATTTAGGGGCTGGCACAGGTGCAAGGGGCGGGCCCTAATTAGGGGCGGGCACAGGTGCAGGGGGCCGGGCCTACTTAGCTGTGGGCACAGGTGGGGGGGCCGGCCCTTATTAGGGGTGGGCACAGGTGCAGGGGCGGGCCCTAATTAGGGGCGGGCACAGGTGCAGGGGACCGGCCCTACATAGGGGACGCTCAGGTGCAGGGGCGGACCCTAATTAGGGGCGGACAGAGTGCAGGGGGCCGGCCCTACTTAGGGTCGGGCACACGTGCAGTGGGCCGGCCCTAATTGGGGGCTGGCACAGGTGCAGGGGGCCGGCGCTAATTAGGGGCGGAAAGAGGTTCATGGGCCGGGCCCCTAATTAGGGGCGGGCACAGGTGCAAGGGGCGGGCCCTTATTAGGGGCGGGCACAGATGCAGGGGGCCCGCCCTAATTATGGGCGGGCACAGGTGCAGAGGTCGTGCCCAAATTAGGGGCGGGCACAAGTGCAGGGCGCGGGCATTAATTTGGGGCAGGCACAGGTACAGGGCCAGTACCTAATTAGGGGCGGGCACAGGTGCAGGGGGCCGGCCCTAACTCAGGGCGGGCACAGGTGCATGGGCTGGTCCCTAATTAGGGGCAAAAAACAAAAAATCAAAAATAAAAATTTTGGGGCGTGGGTTTCGGGGGGTGAAGGGGTGCATGCACCCTAACCCAAGGCAAAATAAATAAGTAATGAAAAATTAAAATTTGGGGTCCTGGATTTTGGAAGTGTTGGGGTACAAGCACCCTAATGCTAAACCTAACTTAAATAAATAATAAACCAAAAATCAAAAATTAAAATTGGGGGCGCGAGTTTCGGGGTGAGGGATGCACGCACCCTAATCCTAAGCAAAATAAATACATAATGAAAAAGTAAAATTTGGGGGTCGTGGATTTTGGGAGTGTGGGGGTTCACGCACCCTAACACTAAACCTAAATAAATAATTAATAAAGAAAGAAAGAATAATTAAAATTTGGGGGTTGTGGATTTTGGGAGTGTGGCGGTTCATGCACCCTAACCTAACCCTAACTTAAATAAATAAATAAGTAATGAATACATAATGAAAAATTAATATTTGGGGGCGCTGATTTCGGGGTGTGGGGGTACACGCACCCTAACCCTAAAGCTAAGCTTAACCCTAAGCTAAATAAATAATGAAAAATTAAAGTGTGCAGGGAGTGGATTTGGGGGTGTGGGGGTACACGCACCCTAACCCTAAACCTAACTTAGACAAATAAATAAGTAAATAACGAAAAAATTAAAATTTGGGGAGCGTGGATTTTGGGGGTGTTGGGCGTTCACTCTCCCTAACCCAAACTGAAATCAATAATTAATAAATAAATAATGAAAAATTAAAATACGGGAGGCGCTTGGTTTTGAAGTTAGGGGTGCACGCACCCTAACTCTAACCCTAACCCTAAGCTGAATACATAATGAATAATAAAAATTTGTGGGGCGTGGATTTTGGAGGTGTGGGGGCACACGCTCCCTAACCTTAACCCTAACTTAAAAATATAAATAATCAAAAATTAAAATTTGTGGGGCGTGGGTTTCAGGGAGAAGGGTGCACGCATACTATCCCTAAACCGAAGCAAAATAAATAAATAATGAAACATTAAAATTTGGGGGGTGGATTTTGGGGTGTTGGAGTACACGAATTCTAACCCTAACCCTAGCTTAAATAAATAAATAATAAACAAATAAATAATGAAAAGTTAAAATGAGGGGGGCGTTTGGTTTTGAAGTTAGGGGTGCACGCACCCTAACTCTAACCCTAACCCAAAGCTAAATAAAGAGAAAAAAAAAATTTGTGGGCGTGGATTTTGGAGGTGTGGGGTTACACGCTCCCTAACCTTAACCCTAACTTAAATAAATAAATAATAAATAATCAAAAATTCAAATTTGTGGGGCGTGAGTTTCAGGGAGAGGGGGTGCACGCACACTATCCCTAAACCTAAGCAAAATAAATAAAGAATGAAACATTATAATTTGGGGGGGTGGATTTTGGGGTGTGGGAGTACACGAACTCTAACCCTAACCCTAACTTAAATAAATTAATAATGAAAAATTAAATATGGGAGGGTGCCTGGTTTCAGGTGAGTGGGTGCATGCACCCTAACTCTAACCCTAACTCTAAGCTAAGTAAATAATGAAAAATACAAATTTGGGGGGCGTGGATTTTGGGGGTGTGGGGGTACAGGTCCCTAACCTTAACTAACCTAGCATAAAAATATAAATAATCAAAAATTAAAATTTGTGGGGCGTGGGTTTCAGGGAGAAGGGGTGCACGCATACTATCCCTAAACCTAAGCAAAATAAATAAATAATGAAACATTATAATTTGGGGGGGTGTATTTTGGGGTGAGGGAGTACACGAATTCTAACCCTAACCCTAGCTTAAATAAATAAATAATAAATAAATAAATAATGAAAAATTAAATATGGGGGGGTGCCTGGTTTTGGGTGAGTGGGTGCATGCACCCTAACTCTAACCCTAACTCTAAGCTAAATAAATAATGAAAAATAAAAATTTGGGGTCATGGATTTTGGGGGTGTGGGGCTCCTCGCACCCTAACACTAAACCTAACTTAAATAAATAAATAGTAAACAAAAAATCAAAAATAAAAATTTTGGGGGCACAGGTTTCAGGGTGAAGGGGTGCACGCACCCTAACCCTAGTCAAAATAACTAAGTAATGAAAAATTAAAATTTGGGGTCCTGGATTTTGGGGGTGTTGGGGTATAAGCACCCTAACGCTAAACCTAACTTAAATAAATAATAAACCAAAAAATGAAAAATTAAAATTTGGGGGCGCGAGTTTTGGGGTGAGGCGTGCACGCACCCTAACCCAAAGTAAAATAAATACGTAATGAAAAAATAAAATTTGGGGGGCGTGGATGTTAGGGGTGTGGGGGTACACGCACCCTAACACTAAATCTAAATAAATAATTAATAAAGAAAGAAAGAATAATTAAAATTTGGGGGTTGTGGATTTTGGGAGTGTGGGGTACATGCACCCTAACCCTAACCCTAACTTAAAATAAATAAATAAATAAAAAAATGAAAAATTAAAATTTGGGGGCGCCCCCAAAAAAAAGAATTTGGGGGGGGGGTGTGGGGGTACACGCACCCTAACCCCGAACTGAACTGAATAATAAATAAATAAATAATGAAAAATTAAAGTGTGCGGGGCGTGGTTTTGGGGGTGTGGGGATACACGCACCCTAACCCTAACCCTAACCTTAGACAAATAAATAAGTAAATAACGAAAAATTAAAATTTGGGGAGCGTGGATTTTGGGGGTGTTGGGCGTTCACTCTCCCTAACCCAAACTGAAATCAATAATTAATAAATAAATAATGAAAAATTAAAATATGGGGGGCGCTTGGTTTTGAAGTTAGGGGTGCACGCACCCTAACTCTAACCCTAACCCTAAGCTGAATAAATAATGAATAATAAAAATTTGTGGGGCGTGGATTTTGGAGGTGTGGGGGTACACGCTCCCTAACCTTAACCCTAACTTAAAAAAAATAATAAATAATCAAAAATTAAAATTTGTGGGGCGTGGGTTTCAGGGAGAAGGGTGCACGCATACTATCCCTAAACCTAAGCAAAATAAATAAATAATGAAACATTAAAATTTGGGGGGTGGATTTTGGGGTGTTGGAGTACACGAATTCTAACCCTAACCCTAGCTTAAATAAATAAATAATAAACAAATAAATAATGAAAAATTAAAATGAGGGTGGCGTTTGGTTTTGAAGTTAGGGGTGCACGCACCCTAACTCTAACCCTAACCCAAAGCTAAATAAGAAGAAAAAAAAATTTGTGAGGCGTGGATTTTGGAGGTGTGGGGTTACACGCTCCCTAACCTTAACCCTAACTTAAATAAATAAATAATAAATAATCAAAAATTCAAATTTGTGGGGCGTGAGTTTCAGGGAGAGGGGTGCACGCACACTATCCTTAAACCTAAGCAAAATAAATAAAGAATGAAACATTATAATTTGGGGGGGTGGATTTTGGGGTGTGGGAGTACACGAACTCTAACCCTAAACCTAACTTAAATAAATTAATAATGAAAAATTAAATATGGGAGGGTGCCTGGTTTCAGGTGAGTGGGTGCATACACCCTAACTCTAACCCTAACTCTAAGCTAAGTAAACAATGAAAAATAAAAATTGTGGGGCGTGGATTTGGGAGGTGTGGGGGTACACGCTCCCTATCCTTAACCCTAACTTAAATAAATAAATAATAAATAATCAAAAATTAAAATTGGGGGGACACGGGTTTCAGGGAGAGGTGGTGCACGCACACTATCCTTAAACCTAAGCAAATAAATAAATAATGCAACATTAAAATTTGGGGGCGTGGATTTTGGGGGTGTGGGGGGTACACTCACTCTAACCCGAACTGAAATTAATAAATAAATAAATAATGAACAATTAAAATTCGGGGGGCGCTTGGTTTTGTGATTGCAGTCAGTGGGACTTATCAGGCCCTGCCCAACTCCACATGCCATCTCGCTCTCCTCCTTTTCTGCCTCGGCCCAAACTGTACCTTCCAGTAACATCCACCATATAATATAACTTGGGGAGATTCATCCCTCTTTCTGACAGCACTTCCCATGTAGTGTCACATGCCAAATGAACTCAGGTGGTTTCATATCTGTCTTTGGGAGGTCTCAGGGTCCCTCCGAAGCATCCCACAGTTAGCTAGACGTCAAGTATTTAAGCAGGCTTGTGCAGAGATATGGGAGAAGTCAATGGCACCCCCACTCCAGTAAGTCTTCTTGCCTGGAAAATCCCATGGCCCTTGGAGCCTGGTAGGCTGCCGTCCATGGGGTCGCTGAGAGTCACACCTGACTCAGCGACTTCCCTTTCACTTTTCACTTTCATGCATTGGAGGAGGAAATGGTAACCCACTCTAGGGTTCTTTCCTGGGGAATCTCAGGAACGGCGGGGCCTGGTGGGCTGCCATCTATGGGGTCGCACATTGTCGAAGACGGCTGTAGCGACTAAGCAGCAGCAGCAGTGCATAGATATCAAAAGGGTTGACAACAGTCAGGTAGGATCACAGAAGTCACCGTGAAACAATCCTTCTCCACTTAGCCAAAGCTAACAAAAGATTTCTGTTCTAGGGCAACCTAGAACACATCACTTAAGAGGTCGAGAAACTTAAAATCCATTAGCAAAGGCAACTGCTAAATCCATTAGCAAAGGCAACATCTCAAGACAATTTGTGTTAGGCACAAAACACTTTTCTGGGGGTCCGCTTTCCATGCAACTTCCTTATCCCATTCTGTACCCATTCCTTCGTTTCTCCCATCCTGAAAGTGCCACTTCTAAGACAGAACTCCTTCGGTTTCCTTCATAAAATGTGATTTCATGCCACATACATTCTTTTAATATCTAGTCATTCATTTCCCTTAAGCAACCAAGAACTGACTTTGATACTGGCAATCTATAGATTGGGGAACGTACGTACACTGATAATACCCCCCGCCTCTCCAAGAACAACAAAAACAAAAAACAAACACGCAAAATTTGATTTCTTACACTGAAAATGTCAGGATGGTGCACTGAACATGTCAGGGGTGGGCACAGGTGCAAGGGGCAGTCCCTAATTAGGATCGGGCACAGGTGCATGGGCCAGGCCCTACCGAGGGGCGGGCACAGGTGCAAGGGGCAGGCCCTAATTAGGGGCGGGCACAGGTGCAAGAGGCAGGCCCTAAATAGGGGCAGGCACAGGTGCATGGGCCAGGCCCTAAATAGGGGCGGGCACAGGTGCAAGGGGCGGGCCCTAATTAGGGGCTGGCAGAGGTGCAAGGGGCCGTCCCTAATTAGGGGCGGGCACAGGTGCAAGGGGCGGGCCCCTAATTAGGGGCGGGCACAGGTGCAAGGGGCGGGCCATAATAAGGGGCGGGCACAGGTGCAAGGGGACTGCGTTAATTAGGGGCGGTTACAGGTGCAAGGGGCGGGCCCTAATTAGGGGTGGGCACAGGTGCAAGGGGGGGCCCTATATAGGGGCGGGCACAGGTACAAGGGGCTGGCCCTAACTACGGGCGGGTACAGGTGCAAGGGGCTGGCCCTAATTAGGGGCGGGCACAGGTGCAAGGGGCCGGCCCTAATTATGGGCGGGCACAGGTGCAGGGGACGGGCCCTAATTAGTGGCGGGCACAGGTGCAAGGGGCCGGCCCTAATTAGGGGCGGGCACAGGTGCAAGGGGCCGGCCCTAATTAGGGGCGGTAACAGGTGTAAGATGTGGGCAGTAATTAGGGGCGGCCACAGGTGCAAGGGGCCGGCCCTAATTAGGGGCGGGCACAGGTCCAAGGGTCGGGCCCCAATTAGAGGCGGGCACAGGTGCAAAGGGCAAGCAATAATAAGGGGCGGGCACAGGTGCAAGGGGACTGCGTTAATTAGGGGCGGTTACAGGTGCAAGGGGCGGGCCCTAATTAGTGGCAGGCACAGGTGCAGGGGGCGGGCCCTATTTAGGGGCGGGCACAGGAGAAAGGGGCGGGCCCTAATTAGGGGCGGGCTCAGGTGCAGGGGTCGGCCCTAATTAGCGGCGGGCACAGGTGCAGGTGCAGGCCCTAATTAGGGGCGGGCAGAGGTGCTTGGGCCGGGCCCTAAATAGGGGCGGGCACAGGTGAAAGGGGTCGGCCGTAATTAGGGGCGGGCAGAGGTGCAGGGGGCCGGCCCGAATTAGGGGCGGGCACAGGTGCAGGTAGCAGGCCCTAATTAGGGGCGGGCAGAGGTGCAGGGGCCAGGCCCTAAATAGGGGCGGGCACAGGTGCAATGGTCGGGCCCTAATAAGGGGCGGGCACAGGTGCAAGGGGTCGGCCCTAATTAGGGGCGGACAGAGGTGCAGGGGGCGGGCCCGAGTAGGGGCGGGCACAGGTGCAGGTAGAAGGCCCTAATTAGGGGCGGGCAGAGGTGGCATGGGCCAGGCCCTAAATAGGGGCGGGCACAGGTGAAAGGGGTCGGCCTTAATTAGGGGCGGGCAGAGGTGCAGGGGGCCGGCCCGAATTAGGGGCGGGCACAGGTGCAGGTAGCAGGCCCTAATTAGGGGCGGGCAGAGGTGCATGGGCCAGGCCCTAAATAGGGGCGGGCACAGGTGCAACGGTCGGGCCCTAATAAGGGGCGGGCACAGGTGCAAGGGGTCGGCCTTAATTAGGGGCGGGCAGAGGTGCAGGGGGCGGCCCGAATTAGGAGGCGGGCACAGGTGCAAGGTGCGGGCCCTAATTAGGGGCGGGCAGAGGTGCATGGGCCGGGCCATAATTAGGGGCAGCCACAGGTGCAAGGGGCCGGCCCTAATTAGGGGCGGGCACGGGTGAAAGTGGCCGGCCCCACTTAGAGGCGGGCACAGGTGCAAGGGGCAGGCTATAATTAGGGGCGGACACAGGTGCAAGGGGACGGCCCTAATTAGGGGCGGGCACAGGTGCAAGGGGAGGGCCCTAATTAGGGGCGGGCACAGGAGCAAGGGGCGGGCCCTAATTAGGAGCAGGCACAGGTGCAAGGGACCGGACCTAGTTAGGGGCGGGCAGAGGTGCAAGGGGCTGGCCCTTATTAGGGGCGGGCACAGGTTCAAGGGCCGGGCCCTAATTAGGGGCGGCACCTGGTGCAAGGGCCCGGCCCTAATTCGGGGCTGGCACAGGTGCAAGGGGCCGGCCTTAGTAGGGGCGGGCACAGGTGAAAGGGGCCGGCCCCAATTAGAGGCGGGCACAGGTGCAAGGGGCAGGCTATAATTAGGGGCGGGCACAGGTGCAAGGGGACGGCCCTAATTAGGGGCGGGCACAGGTGCAAGGGGAGGGCCCGAATTAGGGGCGGGCACAGGAGCAAGGGGCGGGCCCTAATTAGGGGCGGGCACAGGTGCCAGGGACCGGCCCTAGTTAGGGGCGGGCACAGGTGCAAGGGGCCGGCCCTTATTAGGGGCGGGCACAGGTGCAAGGGGCGGGCACGAATTAGGGGCCGGCACAGGTGCAGGGGTCGGGCAATTATTAGGGGCGGGCACAGGTGCAAGGGCCTGGCTCTTATTAGGGGGGGGCACAGGTGCAAGTGGCCGGCCCTACTTAGGGGCAGGCACAGGTGAAAGGGTCCGGCCCTAATTAGGGGCGGGCACGAGTGCAAGTGGCTGGCCCTAATAAGGGGCGGGCACAGGTGTAAATGGCCGGCTTAATTAGGGGCGGGCACAGGTGCAAGGGTACGGCGGTAATTAGGGGGCGGGCACAGGTGCAAGGAGCGGGCCCTAATTAGGGGCGGGCACAGGTGCAAGGGGCGGGCCCTAATTAGGGGCGGACACAGGTGCAAGGAGCCGGCCCAATTTAGGGGCAGGCACAGGTGCAAGGGGCGGGCCCTAATTAGGGGCGGGCCCTGGTCCAATGGGCCGGATCTAATTAGGGGCGGGCACAGGTGCAGGGGCAGGCCCTAATTAGGGGCGGGCAGAGGTGCATGGGCCAGGCCCTAAATAGGGGCGGGCACAGGTGAAAGGGGTCGGCCTTAATTAGGGGCGGGCAGAGGTGCAGGGGGCCGGCCCGAATTAGGGGCGGGCACAGGTGCAGGTAGCAGGCCCTAATTAGGGGCGGGCAGAGGTGCAGGGGCCAGGCCCTAAATAGGGGCGGGCACAGGTGCAATGGTCGGGCCCTAATAAGGGGCGGGCACAGGTGCAAGGGGTCGGCCTTAATTAGGGGCGGGCAGAGGTTCAGGGGGTCGGCCCGAATTAGGGGCGGGCACAGGTGCAAGGTGCGGGCCCTAATTAGGGGCGGGCAGAGGTGCATGGGCCGGGCCATAATTAGGGGCAGCCACAGGTGCAAGGGGCCGGCCCTATTAGGGGCGGGCACAGGTGAAAGTGGCCGGCCCCACTTAGAGGCGGGCACAGGTGCAAGGGGCAGGCTATAATTAGGGGAGGACACAGGTACAAGGGGACGGCCCTAATTAGGGGCGGGCACAGGTGAAAGGTGCGGGCCCTAATTAGGGGCGGGCACAGGTGGAAGCGGTCGGCCTTCATTAGGGGCGGGCACAGGTGCATGGGCCGGGCCCTAGTAGGGGGCGGCCCCTGGTGCAAGGTGCCGGCCCTAATTAGGGGCGGGCACAGGTGAAAGGGGCCGGCCCCAATTAGGGGCGGGCACAGGTGCAAGGGGCAGGCTATAATTAGGGGCGGGCACAGGTGCAAGGGGACGGCCCTAATTAGGGGCGGGCACAGGAGCAAGGGGCCGGCCCCAATTAGGGGCGGGCACAGGTGCAAGGGGCCGGGCTCTAATTAGGGGCGGGCACAGGTGCAAGGGGCGGGCCCTTATTAGGGGCTGGCACAGATGCAGGGGGCCCGCCCTAATTATGGGCGGGCACAGGTGCAGAGGTCGTGCCCAAATTAGGGGCGGGCACAAGTGCAGGGCGCGGGCATTAATTTGGGGCAGGCACAGGTACAGGGCCAGGACCTAATTAGGGGCGGGCACAGGTGCAGGGGGCCGGCCCTAACTCAGGGCGGGCACAGGTGCATGGGCCGGTCCCTAATTAGGGGCAAAAAACAAAAAATCAAAAATAAAAATTTTGGGGCGCGGGTTTCGGGGTGAAGGGGTGCATGCACCCTAACCCAAGGCAAAATAAATAAGTAATGAAAAATTAAAATTTGGGGTCCTGGATTTTGGGGGTGTTGGGGTACAAGCACCCTAATGCTAAACCTAACTTAAATAAATAATAAACCAAAAATCAAAAATTAAAATTGGGGGCGCAAGTTTCGGGGTGAGGGATGCACGCACCCTAATCCTAAGCAAAATAAATACATAATGAAAAAGTAAAATTTGGGGGTCGTGGATTTTGGGAGTGTGGGGGTACACGTACCCTAACACTAAACCTAAATAAATAATTAATAAAGAAAGAAAGAATAATTAAAATTTGGGGGTTGTGGATTTTGGGAGTGTGGCGGTTCATGCACCCTAACCTAACCCTAACTTAAATAAATAAATAAGTAATGAATACATAATGAAAAATTAATATTTGGGGGCGCTGGTTTCGGGGTGTGGGGGTACACGCACCCTAACCCTAAAGCTAAGCTTAACCCTAAGCTAAATAAATAATGAAAAATTAAAGTGTGCAGGGAGTGGATTTGGGGGTGTGGGGATACACGCACCCTAACCCTAAACCTAACTTAGACAAATAAATAAGTAAATAACGAAAAAATTAAAATTTGGGGAGCGTGGATTTTGGGGGTGTTGGGCGTTCACTCTCCCTAACCCAAACTGAAATCAATAATTAATAAATAAATAATGAAAAATTAAAATACGGGGGGCGCTTGGTTTTGAAGTTAGGGGTGCACGCACCCTAACTCTAACCCTAACCCTAAGCTGAATAAATAATGAATAATAAAAATTTGTGGGGCGTGGATTTTGGAGGTGTGGGGGTACACGCTCCCTAACCTTAACCCTAACTTAAAAATATAAATAATCAAAAATTAAAATTTGTGGGGCGTGGGTTTCAGGGAGAAGGGTGCACGCATACTATCCCTAAACCTAAGCAAAATAAATAAATAATGAAACATTAAAATTTGGGGGGGTGGATTTTGGGGTGTTGGAGTACACGAATTCTAACCCTAACCCTAGCTTAAATAAATAAATAATAAACAAATAAATAATGAAAAATTAAAATGAGGGGGGCGTTTGGTTTTGAAGTTAGGGGTGCACGCACCCTAACTCTAACCCTAACCCAAAGCTAAATAAAGAGAAAAAAAAATTTGTGAGGCGTGGATTTTGGAGGTGTGGGGTTACACGCTCCCTAACCTTAACCCTAACTTAAATAAATAAATAATAAATAATCAAAAATTCAAATTTGTGGGGCGTGAGTTTCAGGGAGAGGGGTGCACGCACACTATCCTTAAACCTAAGCAAAATAAATAAAGAATGAAACATTATAATTTGGGGGGTGGATTTTGGGGTGTGGGAGTACACGAACTCTAACCCTAACCCTAACTTAAATAAATTAATAATGAAAAATTAAATATGGGAGGGTGCCTGGTTTCAGGTGAGTGGGTGCATGCACCCTAACTCTAACCCTAACTCTAAGCTAAGTAAACAATGAAAAATAAAAATTTGGGGGGCGTGGATTTTGGGGGTGTGGGGGTACACGCTCCCTAACCTTAACCCTAACATAAAAATATAAATAATCAAAAATTAAAATTTGTGGGGCGTGGGTTTCAGGGAGAAGGGTGCACGCATACTATCCCTAAACCTAAGCAAAATAAATAAATAATGAAACATTATAATTTGGGGGGGTGGATTTTGGGGTGTGGGAGTACACGAATTCTAACCCTAACCCTAGCTTAAATAAATAAATAATAAATAAATAAATAATGAAAAATTAAATATGGGGGGGTGCCTGGTTTTGGGTGAGTGGGTGCATGCACCCTAACTCTAACCCTAACTCTAAGCTAAATAAATAATGAAAAATAAAAATTTGGGGTCATGGATTTTGGGGGTGTGGGGCTCCTCGCACCCTAACACTAAACCTAACTTAAATAAATAAATAGTAAACAAAAAATCAAAACTAAAAATTTTGGGGGCACAGGTTTCAGGGTGAAGGGGTGCACGCACCCTAACCCTAGTCAAAATAACTAAGTAATGAAAAATTAAAATTTGGGGTCCTGGATTTTGGGGGTGTTGGGGTATAAGCACCCTAACGCTAAACCTAACTTAAATAAATAATAAACCAAAAAATGAAAAATTAAAATTTGGGGGGCGCGAGTTTCGGGGTGAGGCGTGCACGCACCCTAACCCAAAGTAAAATAAATACGTAATGAAACAATAAAATTTGGGGGGCGTGGATGTTAGGGGTGTGGGGGTACACGCACCCTAACACTAAACCTAAATAAATAATTAATAAAGAAAGAAAGAATAATTAAAATTTGGGGTTTGTGAATTTTGGGAGTGTGGGGCACATGCACCCTAACCTAACCCTAACTTAAATACATAAATAATGAATACATAATGAAAAATTAATATTAGGGGGCGCTGGTTCTGGGGTTTGGGGGTACATGCACCCAAACCCTAAACCTAACTTAGACAAATAAATAAATAACGAAAAAATTAAAATTTGGGGAGCGTGGATTTTGGGGGTGTGAGGGGTACACTCACCCTAACCCGAACTGAAATGAATAATAAATAAATAAATAATGAAAAACTAAAATTCGGGGGGCGCTTGGTTTTGAAGTGAGTGGTGCACACACCCTAACTCTAACCCTAACCCTAAGCTAAATAAATAATGAAAAATAAAAATTTGTGGCGCATGGATTTTGGGGTGTGGGAGTACACGAACTCTAACCCTAACCCTAACTTAAATAAATAAATAATAAATAAATAAATAATGAAAAGTTAAATATGGGATGGTGCCTGGTTTCGGGTGAGTGGGTGCATGCACCCTAACTCTAACCCTAACTCTAAGCTAAGTAAATAATGAAAAATAAAAATTTAGGGGGGCGTGGATTTTGGGGGTGTGGGGCTCCTCGCACCCTAACACTAAACATAACTTAAATAAATAAATAATAAACAAAAAATCAAAAAAAAATTTTTTGGGGTCGCGCGTTTTGGGGTGAAGGGGTGCATACACCCTAACCCCAGGCAAAATAAATAAGTAATGAAAAATTAAAATTTGGGGTCCTGGATTTTGGGGGTGTTGGAGTACAAGCACCCTCACGTAAAACCTAACTTAAATAAATAAGAAACCAAAAATCAAAAATAAATATTTTGGTGGCATGGGTTTCGGGGTGAAGGGGTGCGCACACCCTAACCCTAGGCAAAATAAATAAGTAATAAAAATTAAAATTTGGGGTCCTGGATTTTGGGGGTGTTGGGGTACAAGAACCCTAACGCTAAACCTAACTTAAATAAATAATAAACCAAAAATCAAAAATTAAAGTTTGGTGGGTGTGGGTTCGGGGTGCAGGGGTGCACGAACCCTAACGCAAGACAAAATAAATAAATAATGAAAAATTAAAATTTGGGGTCCTGGATTTTGGGGGTATTGGGGTACAAGCATCCTAATGCTAAACCTAACTTAAGTAAATAATAAACCAAAAATCAAAAATTAAAATTCGGGGGGCGCTTGGTTTTGAAGTAAGGGGTGCACACACCCTACCTCTAACCCTAACCCTAAGCTAAATAAATAATGAAAAATAAAAATTGTGGGGCATGGATTTGGGAGGTGTGTGGGTACACGTTCCCTATCCTTAACCCTAACTTAAATAAATAAATAATAAATAATCAAAAATTAAAATTGGGGGGACACGGGTTTCAGGGAGAGGTGGTGCACGCACACTATCCTTAAACCTAAGCAAATAAATAAATAATGCAACATTAAAATTTGGGGGCGTGGATTTTGGGGGTGTGGGGGGTACACTCACTCTAACCCGAACTGAAATTAATAAATAAATAAATAATGAACAATTAAAATTCGGGGGGCGCTTGGTTTTGTGATTGCAGTCAGTGGGACTTATCAGGCCCTGCCCAACTCCACATGCCATCTCGCTCTCCTCCTTTTCTGCCTCGGCCCAAACTGTACCTTCCAGTAACATCCACCATATAATATAACTTGGGGAGATTCATCCCTCTTTCTGACAGCACTTCCCATGTAGTGTCACATGCCAAATGAACTCAGGTGGTTTCATATCTGTCTTTGGGAGGTCTCAGGGTCCCTCCGAAGCATCCCACAGTTAGCTAGACGTCAAGCATTTAAGCAGGCTTGTGCAGAGATATGGGAGAAGTCAATGGCACCCCCACTCCAGTAAGTCTTCTTGCCTGGAAAATCCCATGGCCCTTGGAGCCTGGTAGGCTGCCGTCCATGGGGTCGCTGAGAGTCACACCTGACTCAGCGACTTCCCTTTCACTTTTCACTTTCATGCATTGGAGGAGGAAATGGTAACCCACTCTAGGGTTCTTTCCTGGGGAATCTCAGGAACGGCGGGGCCTGGTGGGCTGCCATCTATGGGGTCGCACAGAGTCGAAGACGGCTGTAGCGACTAAGCAGCAGCAGCAGTGCATAGATATCAAAAGGGTTGACAACAGTCAGGTAGGATCACAGAAGTCACCGTGAAACAATCCTTCTCCACTTAGCCAAAGCTAACAAAAGATTTCTGTTCTAGGGCAACCTAGAACACATCACTTAAGAGGTCGAGAAACTTAAAATCCATTAGCAAAGGCAACTGCTAAATCCATTAGCAAAGGCAACATCTCAAGACAATTTGTGTTAGGCACAAAACACTTTTCTGGGGGTCCGCTTTCCATGCAACTTCCTTATCCCATTCTGTACCCATTCCTTCGTTTCTCCCATCCTGAAAGTGCCACTTCTAAGACAGAACTCCTTCGGTTTCCTTCATAAAATGTGATTTCATGCCACATACATTCTTTTAATATCTAGTCATTCATTTCCCTTAAGCAACCAAGAACTGACTTTGATACTGGCAATCTATAGATTGGGGAACGTACGTACACTGATAATACCCCCCGCCTCTCCAAGAACAACAAAAACAAAAAACAAACACGCAAAATTTGATTTCTTACACTGAAAATGTCAGGATGGTGCACTGAACATGTCAGGGGTGGGCACAGGTGCAAGGGGCAGTCCCTAATTAGGATCGGGCACAGGTGCATGGGCCAGGCCCTACCGAGGGGCGGGCACAGGTGCAAGGGGCAGGCCCTAATTAGGGGCGGGCACAGGTGCAAGAGGCAGGCCCTAAATAGGGGCAGGCACAGGTGCATGGGCCAGGCCCTAAATAGGGGCGGGCACAGGTGCAAGGGGCGGGCCCTAATTAGGGGCTGGCAGAGGTGCAAGGGGCGGGCCCTAATTAGGGGTGGGCACAGGTGCAAGGGCGGGGCCCTAATTAGGGGCGGGCACAGGTACAAGGGGCTGGCCCTAACTACGGGCGGGCACAGGTCCAAGGGGCCGGCCCTAATTAGGGGCGGGCACAGGTGCAAGGGGCGGGCCCTAATTAGGGGTGGGAACAGGTGCAAGGGGCAGGCCCTAATTAGGGGCGGGCACAGGTGCAAGAGGCAGGCCCTAAATAGGGGCGGGCACAGGTACAAGGGGCTGGCCCTAACTAGGGGCGGGCACAGGTCCAAGGGGCCGGCCCTAATTAGGGGCGGGCACAGGTGCAAGGGGCGGGCCCTAATTAGGGGTGGGCACAGGTGCAAGGGCGGGGCCCTAATTAGGGGCGGGCACAGGTACAAGGGGCTGGCCCTAACTACGGGCGGGCACAGGTCCAAGGGGCCGGCCCTAATTAGGGGCGGGCACAGGTGCAAGGGGCGGGCCCTATATAGGGGCGGGCAAAGGAGCATGGGGCCGGTCCTAATTCGGGGCGGGCACAGGTGCAGGGGGCGGGCCCTAATTAGGGGCGGGCACAGGTGCAAGGGGCCGGCCCTAATTAGGGGCGGGCACAGGTGCAAGTTGCGGGCCCTAATTAGTGGTGGGCACAGGTGCAAGGGGCCGGCCCTAATTAGGGGCGGGCACAGGTGCAAGGGGCCGGCCCTAATTAGGGGCGGGCACAGGTGCAAGGGGCCGGCCCCAATTAGAGGCGGGCACAGGTGCAAAGGGCAAGCAATAATAAGGGGCGGGCACAGGTGGAAGGGGACTGCCCTAATTAGGGGCGGGTACAGGTGCAAGGGGCGGGCCCTAATTAGGGGCGGGCACAGGTGCAGGGGGCGGGCCCTATTTAGGGGCGGGCACAGGAGAAAGGGGCGGGCCCTAATTAGGGGCGGGCACAGGTGCAGGTAGCAGGCCCTAATTAGGGGCGGGCAGAGGTGCATGGGCCAGGCCCTAAATAGGGGCGGGCACAGGTGCAACGGTCGGGCCCTAATAAGGGGCGGGCACAGGTGCAAGGGGTCGGCCTTAATTAGGGGCTGGCAGAGGTGCAGGGGGCGGCCCGAATTAGGGGTGGGCACAGGTGCAAGGTGCGGGCCCTAATTAGGGGCGGGCAGAGGTGCATGGGCCGGGCCATAATTAGGGGCAGCCACAGGTGCAAGGGGCCGGCCCTAATTAGGGGCGGGCACAGGTGAAAGTGGCCGGCCCCACTTAGATGCGGGCACAGGTGCAAGGGGCAGGCTATAATTAGGGGCGGACACAGGTGGAAGGGGACGGCCCTAATTAGGGGCGGGCACTGGTGCAAGGTGCGGGCCCTAATTAGGGGCGGGCACAGGTGGAAGCGGTCGGCCTTGATTAGGGGCGGGCACAGGTGCATGGGCCAGGCCCAAATTAGGGGCGGCCCCTGGTACAAGGTGCCGGCCCTAATTAGGGGCGGGCACAGGTGAAAGGGGCCGGCCCCAATTAGAGGCGGGCACAGGTGCAAGGGGCAGGCTATAATTAGGGGCGGGCACAGGTGCAAGGGGACGGCCCTAATTAGGGGCGGGCACAGGAGCAAGGGGACGGCCCTAATTAGGGGCGGGCACAGGTGCAAGGGGAGGGCCCTAATTAGGGGGCGGGCACAGGAGCAAGGGGCGGGCCCTAATTAGGGGCAGGCACAGGTGCAAGGGACCGGACCTAGTTAGGGGCGGGCAGAGGTGCAAGGGGCCGGCCCTTATGTAGGGGCGGGCACAGGTGCAAGGGCCGGGCCTAGGGGCGGCACCTGGTGCAAGGGGCCGGCCCTAGTTCGGGGGGCACAGGTGCAGGGGCCGGCCTCATTAGGGGCGGGCACAGGGTGAAGGGGGAGGGGCCGGCCCCAATTAGAGGCGGGCACAGGTGCAAGGGGAAGGCTATAATTAGGGGCGGGCACAGGTGCAAGGGGACGGCCCTAATTAGGGGCGGGCACAGGTGCAAGGGGAGGGCCCGGATTAGGGGCGGGCACAGGAGCAAGGGGCGGGCCCTAATTAGGGGCGGGCACAGGTGCAAGGGACCGGCCCTAGTTAGGGGCGGGCACAGGTGCAAGGGGCCGGCCCTTGTTAGGGGCGGGCACAGGTGCAAGGGGCGGGCACGAATTAGGGGCCGGCACAGGTGCAGGGGTCGGGCAATTATTAGGGGCGGGCAAGGTGCAAGGGACCGGCCTCTATGTGGGGGGGGGCACAGGTGCAAGTGGCTGGCCCTACTTAGGGGCAGGCACAGGTGAAAGGGTCCGGCCCTAACAGGTAGGGGCGGGCACGAGTGCAAGTGGCTGGCCCTAATAAGGGGCGGGCACAGGTGTAAATGGCCGGCTTAATTAGGGGCGGGCACAGGTGCAAGGGTACGGCCCTAATTAGGGGCGGGCACAGGTGCAAAGAGCGGGCCCTAATTAGGGGCGGGCACAGGTGCAAGGGGCGGGCCCTAATTAGGGGCGGACACAGGTGCAAGGAGCCGGCCCAATTTAGGGGCAGGCACAGGTGCAAGGGGCGGGCCCTAATTAGGGACGGGCCCTAGTCCAATGGGCCGGATCTAATTAGGGGCGGGCACAGGTGCAAGGGGCGGGCCCTAATTAGGGGCGGGCACTGGTGCAAGGGGCCGGCCCTATTTAGGGGCTGGCACAGGTGCAAGGGGCGGGCCCTAATTAGGGGCGGGCACAGGTGCAGGGGGCCGGGCCTACTTAGCTGTGGGCACAGGTGTAGGGGGCCGGCCCTAATTAGGGGTGGGCACAGGTGCAGGGGCGGGCCCTAATTAGGGGCGGGCACAGGTGCAGGGGACCGGCCCTACATAGGGGACGCACAGGTGCAGGGGCGGTCCCTAATTAGGGGCGGACAGAGTGCAGGGGGCCGGCCCTACTTAGGGGCGGGCACACGTGCAGGGGGCGGGCCCTAATTAGGGGCTGGCACAGGTGCAGGGGGCCGGCACTAATTAGGGGAGGAAAGAGGTGCAAGGGGCGGGCCCTAATTAGGGGCGGGCACAGATGCAAGGGGCGGGCCCTTATTAGGGGCGGGCACAGATGCAGGGGGCCTGCCCTAATTATGGGCGGGCACAGGTGCAGAGGTCGTGCCCAAATTAGGGGCGGGCACAAGTGCAGGGCGCGGGCATTAATTTGGGGCAGGCACAGTACAGGGCCAGGACCTAATTAGGGGCGGGCACAGGTGCAGGGGGCCGGCCCTAACTCAGGGCGGGCACAGGTGCATGGGCCGGTCCCTAATTAGGGGCAAAAAACAAAAAATCAAAAATAAAAATTTTGGGGCGTGGGTTTCGGGGTGAAGGGGTGCATGCACCCTAACCCAAGGCAAAATAAATAAGTAATGAAAAATTAAAATTTGGGGTCCTGGATTTTGGGGGTGTTGGGGTACAAGCACCCTAATGCTAACCCTAACTTAAATAAATAATAAACCAAAAATCAAAAATAAATATTTTGGTGGCATGGGTTTCGGGGTGAAGGGGTGCACACACCCTAACCCTAGGCAAAATAAATAAGTAATGAAAATTAAAATTTGGGGACCGGACCTAGTTAGGGGCGGGCAGAGGTGCAAGGGGCTGGCCCTTATTAGGGGCGGGCACAGGTGCAAGGGGCCGGCCCTAATTTGGGGCTGGCACAGGTGCAAGGGGCCGGCCTTAATTAGGGGCGGGCACAGGTGAAAGTGGCCGGCCCCAATTAGAGGCGGGCACAGGTGCAAGGGGAAGGCTATAATTAGGGGCGGGCACAGGTGCAAGGGGACGGCCCTAATTAGGGGCGGGCACAGGTGCAAGGGGAGGGCCCGAATTAGGAGCGGGCACAGGAGCAAGGGGCGGGCCCTAATTAGGGGCGGGCACAGGTGCAAGGGACCGGCCCTAGTTAGGGGCGGGCACAGGTGCAAGGGGCCGGCCCTTATTAGGGGCGGGCACAGGAGCAAGGGGCGGGCACGAATTAGGGGCCGGCACAGGTGCAGGGGGCGGGCAATTATTAGGGGCGGGCACAGGTGCAAGAGACCGGCTCTAATTAGGGGCGGGCACAGGTGCAAGGGGCAGGCTATAATTAGGGGCGGGCACAGGTGCAAGGGGACGGCCCTACTTAGGGGCAGGCACAGGTGAAAGGGTCCGGCCCTAATTAGAGGCGGACACAGGTGCAAGGAGCCGGCCCAATTTAGGGGCAGGCACAGGTGCAAGGGGCGGGCCCCGGTGGGGACGGGCCCTAGTCCAATGGGCCGGATCTAATTAGGGGCGGGCACAGGTGCAAGGGGCGGGCCCTAATTAGGGGCGGGCACTGGTGCAAGGGGCCGGCCCTATTTAGGGGCTGGCACAGGTGCAAGGGGCGGGCCCTAATTAGGGGCGGGCACAGGTGCAGGGGGCCGGGCCTACTTAGCTGTGGGCACAGGTGTAGGGGGCCGGCCCTAATTAGGGGTGGGCACAGGTGCAGGGGCGGGCTCTAATTAGGGGCGGGCACAGGTGCAGGGGACCGGCCCTACATAGGGGACGCACAGGTGCAGGAGCGTTCCCTAATTAGGGGCGGACAGAGTGCAGGGGGCCGGCCCTACTTAGGGGCGGGCACATGTGCAGGGGGCGGGCCCTAATTAGGGGCTGGCACAGGTGCAGGGGGCCGGCACTAATTAGGGGCGGAAAGAGGTGCAGGGGGCGGGCCCTAATTAGGGGCGGGCACAGGTGCAGGGGGCCGGCCCTAACTCAGGGTGGGCACAGGTGCATGGGCCGGTCCCTAATTAGGGGCAAAAAACAAAAAATCAAAAATAAAAATTTTGGGGCGTGGGTTTCGGGGTGAAGGGGTGCATGCACCCTAACCCAAGGCAAAATAAATAAGTAATGAAAAATCAAAATTTGGGGTCCTGGATTTTGGGGGTGTTGGGGTACAAGCACCCTAATGCTAAACCTAACTTAAATAAATAATAAACCAAAAATCAAAAATAAATATTTTGGTGGCATGGGTTTCGGGGTGAAGGGGTGCACACACCCTAACCCTAAGCAAAATAAATAAGTAATAAAAATTAAAATTTGGGGTCCTGGATTTTGGGGGTGTTGGGGTACAAGAACCCTAACGCTAAACCTAACTTAAATAAATAATAAACCAAAAATCAAAAATTAAAGTTTGGTGGGTGTGGGTTTGGGGTGCAGGGGTGCACGAACCCTAACGCTAGACAAAATAAATAAATAATGAAAAATTAAAATTTGGGGTCCTGGATTTTGGGGGTATTGGGGTACAAGCATCCTAATGCTAAACCTAACTTAAGTAAATAATAAACCAAAAATCAAAAATTAAAATTCGGGGGGCACTTGGTTTTGTGATTGCAGTCAGTGGGACTTATCAGGCCCTGCCCAACTCCACATGCCATCTCGCTCTCCTCCTTTTCTGCCTCGGCCCAAACTGTACCTTCCAGTAACATCCACCATATAATATAACTTGGGGAGATTCATCCCTCTTTCTGACAGCACTTCCCATGTAGTGTCACATGCCAAATGAACTCAGGTGGTTTCATATCTGTCTTTGGGAGGTCTCAGGGTCCCTCCGAAGCATCCCACAGTTAGCTAGACGTCAAGCATTTAAGCAGGCTTGTGCAGAGATATGGGAGAAGTCAATGGCACCCCCACTCCAGTAAGTCTTCTTGCCTGGAAAACCCCATGGCCCTTGGAGCCTGGTAGGCTGCCGTCCATGGGGTCGCTGAGAGTCACACCTGACTCAGCGACTTCCCTTTCACTTTTCACTTTCATGCATTGGAGGAGGAAATGGTAACCCACTCTAGGGTTCTTTCCTGGGGAATCTCAGGAACGGCGGGGCCTGGTGGGCTGCCATCTATGGGGTCGCACAGAGTCGAAGACGGCTGTAGCGACTAAGCAGCAGCAGCAGTGCATAGATATCAAAAGGGTTGACAACAGTCAGGTAGGATCACAGAAGTCACCGTGAAACAATCCTTCTCCACTTAGCCAAAGCTAACAAAAGATTTCTGTTCTAGGGCAACCTAGAACACATCACTTAAGAGGTCGAGAAACTTAAATCCATTAGCAAAGGCAACTGCTAAATCCATTAGCAAAGGCAACATCTCAAGAAAATTTGTGTTAGGCACAAAACACTTTTCTGGGGGTCCGCTTTCCATGCAACTTCCTTATCCCATTCTGTACCCATTCCTTCGTTTCTCCCATCCTGAAAGTGCCACTTCTAAGACAGAACTCCTTCGGTTTCCTTCATAAAATGTGATTTCATGCCACATACATTCTTTTAATATCTAGTCATTCATTTCCCTTAAGCAACCAAGAACTGACTTTGATACTGGCAATCTATAGATTGGGGAACGTACGTACACTGATAATACCCCCCGCCTCTCCAAGAACAACAAAAACAAAAAACAAACACGCAAAATTTGATTTCTTACACTGAAAATGTCAGGATGGTGCACTGAACATGTCAGGGGTGGGCACAGGTGCAAGGGGCAGTCCCTAATTAGGATCGGGCACAGGTGCATGGGCCAGGCCCTACCGAGGGGCAGGCACAGGTGCAAGGGGCAGGCCCTAATTAGGGGCGGGCACAGGTGCAAGAGGCAGGCCCTAAATAGGGGCAGGCACAGGTGCATGGGCCAGGCCCTAAATAGGGGCGGGCACAGGTGGAAGGAGCGGGCCCTAATTAGGGGCTGGCAGAGGTGCAAGGGGCCGTCCCTAATTAGGGGCGGGCACAGGTGCAAGGGGCGGGCCCTAATTAGGGGTGGGCACAGGTGCAAGGGCGGGGCCCTAATTAGGGGCGGGCACAGGTACAAGGGGCTGGCCCTAACTACGGGCGGGCACAGGTCCAAGGGGCCGGCCCTAATTAGGGGCGGGCACAGGTCAAAGGGGCCGGCCCCAATTAGAGGCGGGCACAGGTGCAAAGGGCAAGCAATAATAAGAGGCGGGCACAGGTGCAAGGGGCCGGCCCTAATTAGGGGCGGGTACAGGTGCAAGGGGCGGGCCCTAATTAGGGGCGGGCACAGGTGCAGGGGGCGGGCCCTATTTAGGGGCGGGCACAGGAGAAAGGGGCGGGCCCTAATTAGGGGCGGGCACAGGTGCAGGTAGCAGGCCCTAATTAGGGGCGGGCAGAGGTGCATGGGCCAGGCCCTAAATAGGGGCGGGCACAGGTGCAACGGTCGGGCCCTAATAAGGGGCGGGCACAGGTGAAAGGGGTCGGCCTTAATTAGGGGCGGGCAGAGGTGCAGGGGACCGGCCCGGATTAGGGGCGGGCACAGGTGCAGGTAGCAGGCCCTAATTAGGGGCGGGCAGAGGTGCATGGGCCAGGCCCTAAATAGGGGCGGGCACAGGTGCAACGGTCGGGCCTTAATAAGGGGCGGGCACAGGTGCAAGGGGTCGGCCTTAATTAGGGGCGGGTAGAGGTGCAGGGGGCGGGCCCGATTAGGGGCGGGCACAGGTGCAAGGTGCGGGCCTTAATTAGGGCCGGGCAGAGGTGCATGGGCCGGGCCCATAATTAGGGGCAGCCACAGGTGCAAGGGGCCGGCCCTAATTAGGGGCGGGCACAGGTGAAAGTGGCCGGCCCCACTTAGAGGCGGGCACAGGTGCAAGGGGCAGGCTATAATTAGGGGCGGACACAGGTGCAAGGGGACGGCCCTAATTAGGGGCGGGCACAGGAGCAAGGGGACGGCCCTAATTAGGGGCGGGCACAGGTGCAAGGGGAGGGCCCTAATTAGGGGCGGGCACAGGAGCAAGGGGCGGGCCCTAATTAGGGAGCGGGCACAGGTGCAAGGGACCGGACCTAGTCAGGGGCGGGCAGAGGTGCAAGGGGCCGGCCCTTATTAGGGGCGGGCACAGGTGCAAGGGCCGGGCCCTAATTAGGGGCAGCACCTGGTGCAAGGGGCCGGCCCTAATTCGGGGCGGGCACAGGGTGCAAGAGGCCGGCCTTAATTAGGGGGCGGGCACAGGTGAAAGGGGCCGGCCCCAATTAGAGGCGGGCACAGGTGCAAGGGGCAGGCTATAATTAGGGGTGGGTACAGGTGCAAGGGGACGGCCCTAATTAGGGGCGGGCACAGGTGCAAGGGGAGGGCCCTAATTAGGGGCGGGCACAGGAGCAAGGAGCGGGCCCTAATTAGGGGCGGGCACAGGTGCAAGGGACCGGACCTAGTTAGGGGCGGGCAGAGGTGCAAGGGGCTGGCCCTTATTAGGGGCGGGCACAGGTGCAAGGGCCGGGCCCTAATTAGGGGCGGCACCTGGTGCAAGGGGCCGGCCCTGGTTCGGGGGCAGGCACAGGTGCAAGGGGCCGGCCTTAATTAGGGGCGGGCACAGGTGAAAGGGACCGGCCCCAATTAGAGGCGGGCACAGGTGCAAGGTGCAGGCTATAATTAGGGGCGGGCACAGGTGCAAGGGGACGGCCCTAATTAGGGGCGGGCACAGGTGCAAAGAGCGGGCCCTAATTAGGGGCGGGCACAGGTGCAAGGGGTGGGCCCTAATTAGGGGCAGACACAGGTGCTAGGAGCCGGCCCAATTTAGGGGCAGGCACAGGTGCAAGGGGCGGGCCCTAATTAGGGACGGGCCCTAGTCCAATGGGCCGGATCTAATTAGGGGCGGGCACAGGTGCAAGGGGCGGGCCCTAATTAGGGGCGGGCACTGGTGCAAGGGGCCGGCCCTATTTAGGGGCTGGCACAGGTGCAAGGGGCGGGCCCTAATTAGGGGCGGGCACAGGTGCAGGGGGCCGGGCCTACTTAGCTGTGGGCACAGGTGTAGGGGGTTGGCCCTAATTAGGGGTGGGCACAGGTGCAGGTGCGGGCCCTAATTAGGGGCGGGCACAGGTGCAGGGGACCGGCCCTACATAGGGGACGCACAGGTGCAGGGGCGGTCCCTAATTAGGGGAGGACAGAGTGCAGGGGGCCGGCCCTACTTAGGGGCGGGCACACGTGCAGGGGGCGGGCCCTAATTAGGGGCTGGCACAGGTGCAGGGGGCCGGCACTAATTAGGGGCGGAAAGAGGTGCAAGGGGCGGGCCCTAATTAGGGGCGGGCACAGATGCAAGGGGCGGGCCCTTATTAGGGGCGGGCACAGATGCAGGGGGCCCGCCCTAATTATGGGCGGGCACAGGTGCAGAGGTCGTGCCCAAATTAGGGGCGGGCACAAGTGCAGGGCGCGGGCATTAATTTGGGGCAGGCACAGGTACAGGGCCAGTACCTAATTAGGGGCGGGCACAGGTGCAGGGGTCCGGCCCTAACTCAGGGCGGGCACAGGTGCATGGGCCGGTCCCTAATTAGGGGTAAAAACAAAAAATCAAAAATAAAAATTTTGGGGCGTGAGTTTCGGGGGTGAAGGGGTGCATGCACCCTAACCCAAGGCAAAATAAATAAGTAATGAAAAATTAAAATTTGGGGTCCTGGATTTTGGGGGTGTTGGGGTACAAGCACCCTAATGCTAAACCTAACTTAAATAAATAATAAACCAAAAATCAAAAATAAATATTTTGGTGGCATGGGTTTCGGGGTGAAGGGGTGCACACACCCTAACCCTAGGCAAAATAAATAAGTAATAAAAATTAAAATTTGGGGTCCTGGATTTTGGGGGTGTTGGGGAACAAGAACCCTAACGCTAAACCTAACTTAAATAAATAATAAACCAAAAATCAAAAATTAAAGTTTGGTGGGTGTGGGTTCGGGGTGCAGGGGTGCACGAACCCTAACGCTAGACAAAATAAATAAATAATGAAAAATTAAAATTTGGGGTGCTGGATTTTGGGGGTATTGGGGTACAAGCATCCTAATGCTAAACCTAACTTAAGTAAATAATAAACCAAAAATCAAAAATTAAAATTCGGGGGGCGCTTGGTTTTGAAGTTAGGGGTGCACACACCCTACCTCTAACCCTAACCCTAAGCTAAATAAATAATGAAAAATAAAAATTGTGGGGCGTGGATTTGGGAGGTGTGGGGGTACACGCTCCCTATCCTTAACCCTAACTTAAATAAATAAATAATAAATAATCAAAAATTAAAATTGGGGGGACACGGGTTTCAGGTAGAGTTGGTGCACGCACACTATCCTTAAACCTAAGCAAATAAATAAATAATGCAACATTAAAATTTGGGGGCGTGGATTTTGGGGGTGTGGGGGGTACACTCACTCTAACCCGAACTGAAATTAATAAATAAATAAATAATGAACAATTAAAATTCGGGGGGCGCTTGGTTTTGTGATTGCAGTCAGTGGGACTTATCAGGCCCTGCCCAACTCCACATGCCATCTCGCTCTCCTCCTTTTCTGCCTCGGCCCAAACTGTACCTTCCAGTAACATCCACCATACAATATAACTTGGGGAGATTCATCCCTCTTTCTGACAGCACTTCCCATGTAGTGTCACATGCCAAATGAACTCAGGTGGTTTCATATCTGTCTTTGGGAGGGCTCAGGGTCCCTCCGAAGCATCCCACAGTTAGCTAGACGTCAAGTATTTAAGCAGGCTTGTGCAGAGATATGGGAGAAGTCAATGGCACCCCCACTCCAGTAAGTCTTCTTGCCTGGAAAATCCCATGGCCCTTGGAGCCTGGTAGGCTGCCGTCCATGGGGTCGCTGAGAGTCACACCTGACTCAGCGACTTCCCTTTCACTTTTCACTTTCATGCATTGGAGGAGGAAATGGTAACCCACTCTAGGGTTCTTTCCTGGGGAATCTCAGGAACGGCGGGGCCTGGTGGGCTGCCATCTATGGGGTCGCACAGAGTCGAAGACGGCTGTAGCGACTAAGCAGCTGCAGCAGTGCATAGATATCAAAAGGGTTGACAACAGTCAGGTAGGATCACAGAAGTCACCGTGAAACAATCCTTCTCCACTTAGCCAAAGCTAACAAAAGATTTCTGTTCTAGGGCAACCTAGAACACATCACTTAAGAGGTCGAGAAACTTAAAATCCATTAGCAAAGGCAACTGCTAAATCCATTAGCAAAGGCAACATCTCAAGACAATTTGTGTTAGGCACAAAACACTTTTCTGGGGGTCCGCTTTCCATGCAACTTCCTTATCCCATTCTGTACCCATTCCTTCGTTTCTCCCATCCTGAAAGTGCCACTTCTAAGACAGAACTCCTTCGGTTTCCTTCATAAAATGTGATTTCATGCCACATACATTCTTTTAATATCTAGTCATTCATTTCCCTTAAGCAACCAAGAACTGACTTTGATACTGGCAATCTATAGATTGGGGAACGTACGTACACTGATAATACCCCCCGCCTCTCCAAGAACAACAAAAACAAAAAACAAACACGCAAAATTTGATTTCTTACACTGAAAATGTCAGGATGGTGCATTGAACATGTCAGGGGTGGGCACAGGTGCAAGGGGCAGTCCGTAATTAGGATCGGGCACAGGTGCATGGGCCAGGCCCTACCGAGGGGCGGGCACAGGTGCAAGGGGCAGGCCCTAATTAGGGGCGGGCAGAGGTGCAAGGGGCAGGCCCTAAATAGGGGCAGGCACAGGTGCATGGGCCAGGCCCTAAATAGGGGCGGGCAGGGGTCCAAGGGGCGGGCCCTAATTAGGGGCTGGCAGAGGTGCAAGGGGCTGTCACTAATTAGGGGCGGGCACAGGTGCAGGGGCCAGGCCCTAATTAGGGGTGGGCACAGGTGCAAGGGCGGGGCCCTAATTAGGGGCGGGCACAGGTACAAGGGGCTGGCCCTAAGTACGGGCGGGCACAGGTCTAAGGGGCCGGCCCTAATTAGGGGCGGGCACAGGTGCAAGGGGCGGGCCCTATATAGGGGCGGGCACAGGAGCAAGGGGCCGGCCCTAATTAGGGGCGGGCACAGGTGCAGGGGGCGGGGCCTAATTAGTGGCGGGGCACAGGTGCAGGTAGCAGGCCCTAATTAGGGGCGGGCAGAGGTGCATGTGCCAGGCCCTAAATAGGGGCGGGCACAGGTGCAACGGTCGGGCCCTAATAAGGGGCGGGCACAGGTGAAAGGGGTCGGCCTTAATTAGGGGCGGGCAGAGGTTCAGGGGGCGGCACGAATTAGGGGCGGGCACAGGTGCAAGGTGCGGGCCCTAATTAGGGGCAGGCAGAGGTGCATGGGCCGGGCCATAATTAGGGGCAGCCACAGGTGCAAGGGGCCGGCCCTAATTAGGGGCGGGCACAGGTGAAAGTGGCCGGCCCCACTTAGAGGCGGGCACAGGTGCAAGGGGCAGGCTATAATTAGGGGCGGACACAGGTGCAAGGGGCTGGCCCTAACTAGGGGGCGGGCACAGGTCCAAGGGGCCGGCCCTAATTAGGGGCGGGCACAGGTGCAAGGGGCGGGCCCTATATAGGGGCGGGCACAGGAGCAAGGGGCCAGCCCTAATTAGGGGCGGGCACAGGTGCAGGGGGCGGGGCCCTAATTAGTGTCGGGCACAGGTGCAAGGGGCCGGCCCTAATTAGGGGCGGGCACAGGTGCAAGGTTGCGGGCCCTTATTAGTGGCGGGCACAGGTGCAAGGTGCCGGCCCTAATTAGGGGCGGGCACAGGTGCAAGGGGCCGGCCCTGATTAGGGGCGGGCACAGGTGCAAGGGTCCGGCCCCAATTAGAGGCGGGCACAGGTGCAAAGGGCAAGCAATAATAAGGGGCGGGCACAGGTGCAAGGGTACTGCCTTAATTAGGGGCGGGTACAGGTGCAAGGGGCGGGCCCTAATTAGTGGCAGGCACAGGTGCAGGGGGCGGGCCCTATTTAGGGGCGGGCACAGGAGAAAGGGGCGGGCCCTAATTAGGGGCGGGCACAGGTGCAGGTAGCAGGCCCTAATTAGGGGCGGGCAGAGGTGCATGGGCCAGGCCCTAAATAGGGGCGGGCACAGGTGCAACGGTCGGGCCCTAATAAGGGGCGGGCACAGGTGAAAGGGGTCGGCCCTTGAATAGGGGCGGGCAGAGGTGCAGGGGACCGGCCCGAATTAGAGGCGGGCACAGGTGCAGGTAGCAGGCCCTAATTAGGGGCGGGCAGAGGTGCATGGGCCAGGCCCTAAATAGGGGCGGGCACAGGTGCAACGGTCGGGCCTTAATAAGGGGCGGGCACAGGTGCAAGGGGTCGGCCTTAATTAGGGGCGGGTAGAGGTGCAGGGGGGGCGGCCCGAATTAGGGGCGGGCACAGGTGCAAGGTGCGGGCCTTAATTAGGGGCCGGGCAGAGGTGCATGGGCCGGGCCACAATTAGGGGGCAGCCACAGGTGCAAGGGGCCGGCCCTAATTAGGGGCGGGCACAGGTGAAACTGGCCGGCCCCACTTAGAGGCGGGCACAGGTGCAAGGGGCAGGCTATAATTAGGGGCGGACACAGGTGCAAGGGGACGGCCCTAATTAGGGGCGGGCACAGGAGCAAGGGGACGGCCCTAATTAGGGGCGGGCACAGGTGCAAGGGGAGGGCCCTAATTAGGGGCGGGCACAGGAGCAAGGGGCGGGCCCTAATTAGGAGCGGGCACAGGTGCAAGGGACCGGACCTAGTCAGGGGCGGGCAGAGGTGCAAGGGGCCGGCCCTTATTAGGGGCGGGCACAGGTGCAAGGGCCGGGCCCTAATTAGGGGGCAGCACCTGGTGCAAGGGGCCGGCCCTAATTCGGGGCGGGCACAGGTGCAAGAGGCCGGCCTTAATTAGGGGCGGGCACAGGTGAAAGGGGCCGGCCCCAATTAGAGGCGGGCACAGGTGCAAGGGGCAGGCTATAATTAGGGGTGGGTACAGGTGCAAGGGGACGGCCCTAATTAGGGGCGGGCACAGGTGCAAGGGGAGGGCCCTAATTAGGGGCGGGCACAGGAGCAAGGAGCGGGCCCTAATTAGGGGCGGGCACAGGTGCAAGGGACCGGACCTAGTTAGGGGCGGGCAGAGGTGCAAGGGGCTGGCCCTTATTAGGGGCGGGCACAGGTGCAAGGGCCGGGCCCTAATTAGGGGCGGCACCTGGTGCAAGGGGCCGGCCCTAATTCGGGGCAGGCACAGGTGCAAGGGGCCGGCCTTAATTAGGGGCGGGCACAGGTGAAAGGGACCGGCCCCAATTAGAGGCGGGCACAGGTGCAAGGTGCAGGCTATAATTAGGGGCGGGCACAGGTGCAAGGGGACGGCCCTGATTAGGGGCGGGCACAGGTGCAAAGAGCGGGCCCTATTAGGGGCGGGCACAGGTGCAAGGGGTGGGCCCTAATTAGGGGCAGACACAGGTGCTAGGAGCCGGCCCAATTTAGGGGCAGGCACAGGTGCAAGGGGCGGGCCCTAATTAGGGACGGGCCCTAGTCCAATGGGCCGGATCTAATTAGGGGCGGGCACAGGTGCAAGGGGCGGGCCCTAATTAGGGGCGGGCACTGGTGCAAGGGGCCGGCCCTATTTAGGGGCTGGCACAGGTGCAAGGGGCGGGCCCTAATTAGGGGCGGGCACAGGTGCAGGGGGCCGGGCCTACTTAGCTGTGGGCACAGGTGTAGGGGGTTGGCCCTAATTAGGGGTGGGCACAGGTGCAGGTGCGGGCCCTAATTAGGGGCGGGCACAGGTGCAGGGGACCGGCCCTACATAGGGGACGCACAGGTGCAGGGGCGGTCCCTAATTAGGGGAGGACAGAGTGCAGGGGGCCGGCCCTACTTAGGGGCGGGCACACGTGCAGGGGGCGGGCCCTAATTAGGGGCTGGCACAGGTGCAGGGGGCCGGCACTAATTAGGGGCGGAAAGAGGTGCAAGGGGCGGGCCCTAATTAGGGGCGGGCACAGATGCAAGGGGCGGGCCCTTATTAGGGGCGGGCACAGATGCAGGGGGCCCGCCCTAATTATGGGCGGGCACAGGTGCAGAGGTCGTGCCCAAATTAGGGGCGGGCACAAGTGCAGGGCGCGGGCATTAATTTGGGGCAGGCACAGGTACAGGGCCAGTACCTAATTAGGGGCGGGCACAGGTGCCGGGGTCCGGCCCTAACTCAGGGCGGGCACAGGTGCATGGGCCGGTCCCTAATTAGGGGTAAAAACAAAAAATCAAAAATAAAAATTTTGGGGCGTGAGTTTCGGGGGTGAAGGGGTGCATGCACCCTAACCCAAGGCAAAATAAATAAGTAATGAAAAATTAAAATTTGGGGTCCTGGATTTTGGGGGGTGTTGGGGTACAAGCACCCTAATGCTAAACCTAACTTAAATAAATAATAAACCAAAAATCAAAAATAAATATTTTGGTGGCATGGGTTTCGGGGTGAAGGGGTGCACACACCCTAACCCTAGGCAAAATAAATAAGTAATAAAAATTAAAATTTGGGGTCCTGGATTTTGGGGGTGTTGGGGAACAAGAACCCTAACGCTAAACCTAACTTAAATAAATAATAAACCAAAAATCAAAAATTAAAGTTTGGTGGGTGTGGGTTCGGGGTGCAGGGGTGCACGAACCCTAACGCTAGACAAAATAAATAAATAATGAAAAATTAAAATTTGGGGTGCTGGATTTTGGGGGTATTGGGGTACAAGCATCCTAATGCTAAACCTAACTTAAGTAAATAATAAACCAAAAATCAAAAATTAAAATTCGGGGGGCGCTTGGTTTTGAAGTTAGGGGTGCACACACCCTACCTCTAACCCTAACCCTAAGCTAAATAAATAATGAAAAATAAAAATTGTGGGGCGTGGATTTGGGAGGTGTGGGGGTACACGCTCCCTATCCTTAACCCTAACTTAAATAAATAAATAATAAATAATCAAAAATTAAAATTGGGGGGACACGGGTTTCAGGTAGAGTTGGTGCACGCACACTATCCTTAAACCTAAGCAAATAAATAAATAATGCAACATTAAAATTTGGGGGCGTGGATTTTGGGGGTGTGGGGGGTACACTCACTCTAACCCGAACTGAAATTAATAAATAAATAAATAATGAACAATTAAAATTCGGGGGGCGCTTGGTTTTGTGATTGCAGTCAGTGGGACTTATCAGGCCCTGCCCAACTCCACATGCCATCTCGCTCTCCTCCTTTTCTGCCTCGGCCCAAACTGTACCTTCCAGTAACATCCACCATACAATATAACTTGGGGAGATTCATCCCTCTTTCTGACAGCACTTCCCATGTAGTGTCACATGCCAAATGAACTCAGGTGGTTTCATATCTGTCTTTGGGAGGGCTCAGGGTCCCTCCGAAGCATCCCACAGTTAGCTAGACGTCAAGTATTTAAGCAGGCTTGTGCAGAGATATGGGAGAAGTCAATGGCACCCCCACTCCAGTAAGTCTTCTTGCCTGGAAAATCCCATGGCCCTTGGAGCCTGGTAGGCTGCCGTCCATGGGGTCGCTGAGAGTCACACCTGACTCAGCGACTTCCCTTTCACTTTTCACTTTCATGCATTGGAGGAGGAAATGGTAACCCACTCTAGGGTTCTTTCCTGGGGAATCTCAGGAACGGCGGGGCCTGGTGGGCTGCCATCTATGGGGTCGCACAGAGTCGAAGACGGCTGTAGCGACTAAGCAGCTGCAGCAGTGCATAGATATCAAAAGGGTTGACAACAGTCAGGTAGGATCACAGAAGTCACCGTGAAACAATCCTTCTCCACTTAGCCAAAGCTAACAAAAGATTTCTGTTCTAGGGCAACCTAGAACACATCACTTAAGAGGTCGAGAAACTTAAAATCCATTAGCAAAGGCAACTGCTAAATCCATTAGCAAAGGCAACATCTCAAGACAATTTGTGTTAGGCACAAAACACTTTTCTGGGGGTCCGCTTTCCATGCAACTTCCTTATCCCATTCTGTACCCATTCCTTCGTTTCTCCCATCCTGAAAGTGCCACTTCTAAGACAGAACTCCTTCGGTTTCCTTCATAAAATGTGATTTCATGCCACATACATTCTTTTAATATCTAGTCATTCATTTCCCTTAAGCAACCAAGAACTGACTTTGATACTGGCAATCTATAGATTGGGGAACGTACGTACACTGATAATACCCCCCGCCTCTCCAAGAACAACAAAAACAAAAAACAAACACGCAAAATTTGATTTCTTACACTGAAAATGTCAGGATGGTGCATTGAACATGTCAGGGGTGGGCACAGGTGCAAGGGGCAGTCCGTAATTAGGATCGGGCACAGGTGCATGGGCCAGGCCCTACCGAGGGGCGGGCACAGGTGCAAGGGGCAGGCCCTAATTAGGGGCGGGCAGAGGTGCAAGGGGCAGGCCCTAAATAGGGGCAGGCACAGGTGCATGGGCCAGGCCCTAAATAGGGGCGGGCAGGGGTCCAAGGGGCGGGCCCTAATTAGGGGCTGGCAGAGGTGCAAGGGGCTGTCACTAATTAGGGGCGGGCACAGGTGCAGGGGCCAGGCCCTAATTAGGGGTGGGCACAGGTGCAAGGGCGGGGCCCTAATTAGGGGCGGGCACAGGTACAAGGGGCTGGCCCTAAGTACGGGCGGGCACAGGTCTAAGGGGCCGGCCCTAATTAGGGGCGGGCACAGGTGCAAGGGGCGGGCCCTATATAGGGGCGGGCACAGGAGCAAGGGGCCGGCCCTAATTAGGGGCGGGCACAGGTGCAGGGGGCGGGGCCTAATTAGTGGCGGGCACAGGTGCAGGTAGCAGGCCCTAATTAGGGGCGGGCAGAGGTGCATGTGCCAGGCCCTAAATAGGGGCGGGCACAGGTGCAACGGTCGGGCCCTAATAAGGGGCGGGCACAGGTGAAAGGGGTCGGCCTTAATTAGGGGCGGGCAGAGGTTCAGGGGGGCGGCACGAATTAGAGGCGGGCACAGGTGCAAGGTGCGGGCCCTAATTAGGGGCAGGCAGAGGTGCATGGGCCGGGCCATAATTAGGGGCAGCCACAGGTGCAAGGGGCCGGCCCTAAGTAGGGGCGGGCACAGGTGAAAGTGGCCGGCCCCACTTAGAGGCGGGCACAGGTGCAAGGGGCAGGCTATAATTAGGGGCGGACACAGGTGCAAGGGGCTGGCCCTAACTACGGGCGGGCACAGGTCCAAGGGGCCGGCCCTAATTAGGGGCGGGCACAGGTGCACGGGGCGGGCCCTATATAGGGGCGGGCACAGGAGCAAGGGGCCAGCCCTAATTAGGGGCGGGCACAGGTGCAGGGGGCGGGGCCTAATTAGTGTCGGGCACAGGTGCAAGGGGCCGGCCCTAATTAGGGGCGGGCACAGGTGCAAGTTGCGGGCCCTTATTAGTGGCGGGCACAGGTGCAAGGTGCCGGCCCTAATTAGGGGCGGGCACAGGTGCAAGGGGCCGGCCCTAATTAGGGGCGGTCACAGGTGTAAGATGTGGGCCGTAATTAGGGGCGGCCACAGGTGCAAGGGGCCGGCCCTAATTAGGGTCGGGCACAGGTCAAAGGGTCCGGCCCCAATTAGAGGCGGGCACAGGTGCAAAGGGCAAGCAATAATAAGGGGCGGGCACAGGTGCAAGGGTACTGCCTTAATTAGGGGCGGGTACAGGTGCAAGGGGCGGGCCCTAATTAGTGGCAGGCACAGGTGCAGGGGGCGGGCCCTATTTAGGGGCGGGCACAGGAGAAAGGGGCGGGCCCTAATTAGGGGTGGGCTCAGGTGCAAGAGGAGGGCCATAATTAGGGACGGGCCCTAGTCCAATAGGCTGGATCTAATTAGGGGCGGGCACAGGTGCAACGGGCGGGCTCTAATTAGGGGCGGGCACAGGTGCAGGGGGCCGGCCCTACTTAGCGGCGGGCCCAGGTACAGGGGGCCGGCCCTAATTAGTGGCGGGCACAGGTGCAGGGGGCAGGCCTTAATAAGGGGCGGGCACAGGTGCAGGGCGCCGGCCCTACTTAGCGGCGGGCACAGGTGCAATTGGCCGGCCCTAATTAGGGGAGGGCAAAGGTGAATGGGCTGGGCCCTAATTATGGGCGGGCACAGCTGCAGGGGGCCGGCCCTAATTAGGGGCGGGCACAGGTACAGGGTGCCGGCCCTACTTAGGGGAGGGACAGGTGCAGTGGGCGGGACCTAATTAGGGGCGGGCACAGGTGACAGGGGCCGGCCCCAATTAGAGGCGGGCACTGGTGCAAGGGGCAGGGTATAATTAGGGGCAGGCACAGGTGCAAGGGGACGGCCCTTATTAGGGGCGGGCACAGATGCAAGGGGAGGGCCCCAATTAGGGGCGGGCACAGGTGGAGGGGTCGGGACCTATTTAGGGGGTGGGCACAGGAGCAAGGGGCTTTCCCTAATTAGGGGCGGGCACAGGTGCAAGGTAGGGGACGTAATTAGGGGCGGGCACAGGTGCAGGAGGCGGGCCCTAATTAGCGGAGGCCACAGGTGCAAGAGGCCGGCCCTAATTAGGGGCGGGCACAGGTGACAGGGGCCGGCCCCAATTAGAGGCGGGCACAGGTGCAAGGGGCAGGGTATAATTACGGGCGGGCACAGGTGCGAGGGGACGGCCCCTAATTAGGGGCGGGCACAGATGCAAGGGGCGGGCCCAAATTAGGGGCGGGCACAGGTGCAAGGGGCCGGCCCTTGTTAGGGCGGGCAGAGGTGCAAGGGGCCGGCCCTAATTAGGGGCGGGCACAGGTACAAGGGATCTTCCCTAATTAGGAGCGGGCACAGGTGCATGGGGCCGGCTCTAATAAGGGGCGGGCACAGGTGCAAATGGCCGGCCCTAATTAGGGGCGGGCATAAGTGCAAGGGGTCGGCCTTAAATAGCGGCAGGCAGAGGTGCAAGTGGCCGGCCCTAATTAGCGGCGGCCACAGGTGCAAGGGGCCGGCCCTAATTAGGGGCGGGCACAGGTGAGAGGGGACGGCCCCATTTAGAGGCGGGCACAGGTGCAAGGGGCAGGCTATAATTAGGGGCGGGCACAGGTGCAAGGGGACGGCCCTAATTAGGGGCGGGCACAAGTGCAAGGGGCGGGCCTTAATTAGTGGCGGGCACAGGTGCAGGGGGCGGGCCCTATTTACGGGCGGGCACAGGAGCAAGGGACTTGGCCTAATTAGGGCCAGGCACAGGTTCAAGGGGCGGGACCTAATTAGAGTCGGGCACAGGTGCAGGGGGCCGGCCCTAATTAGCGGTGGGCACAGGTGCAGGTGGCAGTCCCTAATTAGGGGCGGGCACATGGGCAGGGTTTGGCCCTAATTAGGGTCGGGCACAGGTGCAGGGGGCCGGGCATAAATAGGGGCGGGCAGAGGTGCAAGGGGCCGCCCTAGTTAGGGGGCGGGCAGAGGTGCAAGGGGACGGCCATAGTTAGGGCGGGCAGAGGTGCAAGGGGCCGGCCCTTCTTAGGGGCGGGCACAGGTTCAGGGGGCGGGCCCTAATTAGGGGCGGGCACACGTGCAGGGGGTGGGCCCTAATTAGGTGCGGAAACAGGTGCAAGGGGACGGCCCTGATTAGGAGCGGGCACAGGTGCAAGGGGCCGGCCCTAATTAGGGGCGGGCAGAGGTGCAAGGGGACGGCCATAGTTAGGGGCGGGCAGAGGTGCAAGGGGCCGGCCCTTCTTAGGGGCGGGCACAGGTGCAAGGGGCCGTCCTGAATTAGGGGTGGGCACAGGTGCAAGGGGCCGGCCCTAATTAGGGGCGGGCACAGGTGCAAGGGGACGGCCCTGATTAGGAGCGGACACAGGTGCAAGGGGCCGGCCCTAATTAGGGGCGGGTACAGGTGCAAGGGGCCGGCCCTAAATAGGGGCGGGCACAGGTGCAAGGGGCCGGCCCTAATTAGCGGCGGGCACAGGTGCAGGTGGCAGGCCCCACTAGGGGCTGGCAGAGGTGCAGGTGTCGGCCCTAATTAGGGGCGGGCACAGGTGCAAGGGGCCGGCCCTAATTAGGGGCGGGCACAGGTGCAAGGGGACGGCCCTGATTAGGAGCGGGCACAGGTGCAAGGGGCCGGCCCTAATTAGGGGCGGGTACAGGTGCAAGGGGCCGGCCCTAAATAGGGGCGGGCACAGGTGCAAGGGGCCGGCCCTAATTAGCGGCGGGCACAGGTGCAGGTGGCAGGCCCTAATTAGGGGCTGGCAGAGGTGCAGGTGTCGGCCCTAATTAGGGGCTGGCAGAGGTGCAGGTGTCGGCCCTAATTAGGGGCGGGCACAGGTGCAAATGGCCGGCCCTAATTGGGGACGTGCCCTAGTCCAATGGGCCGGATCTAATTAGGGGCGGGCACAGGTACAGGGGCGGGCCCTAATTAGGGGCTGGCACTTGTGCAAGTGGCCGGCCCTAGTTAGGGGCGGGCAGAGGTGCAAGGGGCCGGCCCTAGTTAGGGCGGGCAGAGGTGCAAGGGGCCGGCCCTAGTTAGGGGCGGGCAGAAGTGCAAGGGGCCGGCCCTAATTATGGGCAGGCACAGGTGCAGAGGTCGGGCCCTAATTAGGGGCGGGAAAAGGTGCAGGGGGGCCGGCCCTAATTAGGGGCGGGCACAGGTACAGAGGGCGTGCTCTAATTAGGGGGCGGGCACAGGGGCAGGGGGCCGGACCCTAGTAGGCGTGGGCACAGGTGCAAGGGGCGGGCACTAATTAGGGGCGGGAACAGGTGAAGGGGCCGGCCCTGGGCTAGGGCCGGGCACAGGTGTAAGGCGCGGGCCCTAATTAGGGGCGGGCAGAGGTGTAAGTGGCCGGCCCTCCTAGGGGCCGGCAAGGTGCAAGGGGCCGGCCCTAATTAGAGGAGGGCAGAGGTGCAAGGGGTGGGCCCTAATTAGGGGCTGGCACAGGTGCAAGAGGCCGGCCCTAGTTAGGGGCGGGCAGAGGTGCATGGGCCGGACCCTAATTAGGGGCGGGCACAGTTGCAAGTGGCCGGCCCTAATTCGGGGCGGCACAGGTGCAAGGGCCCGGCCCTAATTAGTGTCGGGCACAGGTGCAGGGGGCGGACCCTAATTAGGGGCGGGAACAGATGCAAGGGCCTGGCCCTAATTAAGGGTGGGCACAGGTGCAGGAGGCGGGCCCTAATTAGGGGCGGGCACAGGTGCAGGGGGCGGGCCCTATTTAGGGGCCGAAACAGGTGCAAGGGCCTGGCCCTAATTAAGGGCGGGCACAGGTGCAGGAGGCGGGCCCTAATTAGGGGCGGGCACAGGTGCAGGGGGGCCGCCCTAATTAGGGGCAGGCACAGGTGCAGGGGCGGTCCCTAATTAGAGGCGGGCACAGCTGCAGTGGGCTGGCCCTAATTCGAGGCAGGCACAGGTGCAAGGGGCGGGCCCTAATTAGGGGTGTCACAGGTGGAAGGGGCCGGCCCTAATTATGGGCAGGCAGAGGTGCATGCGCCAGTCCCTAATTAGGGGCAAAAAAGAAAATATCAAAAATAAAAATTTTGGGGCGCGTGTTTCGGGGTGCAGGGGTGCACACACCCTAAACCTAGGCAAAATAAATAAGTAATGATAAATTAAAATTTGGGGTCCTGGATTTTGGGGGTGTTGGGGGACAAGCACCCTACTGCTAAACCTAACTTAAATAAATAATAAACCAAAAATCAAAAATTAAAATTTGGGGGGCGCGAGTTTCAGGGTGAGGGGTGCATGCACCCTAACCCTCAGCAAAATTAATACATAATGAAAAGTAAAATTTGGGGGGCGTGGATTTTGGGGGTGTGGGGCTCCTCGCACTCTAACACTAAACCTAACTTAAATAAATAAATAATAAACAGAAAATCAAAAATAAAAATTTTGGGGGCATGGGTTTCAGGGTGAAGGTGTGCATGCACCCTAACGCTAGGCAAAATAAATAAGTACTGAAAAATTAAAATTTGGGGTCCTGGATTTTGGGGGTGTTGGGGTGCAAGCACCCTAACACTAAACCTCACTTAAATAAATAATAAACCGAAAAACAAAAATTAAAATTCGGGGCGCGAGTTGCGGGGTGAGGGGTGCACGCACCCTAACCCTAAGCAAAATAAATACATAATGAAAAAGTAAAAATTGGGGGGCGTGGAATTTGGGTGTGTGGGGGTACACGCACCCTAACACTAAACCTAAATAAATTATTAATAAAGAAAGAAAGAATAATTAAAATATGGGGGTTGTGGACTTTGGGATCGTGGGGATACATGCACCCTAACCTAACCCTAATTTAAATAAATAAATAAATAATGAATACATAATGAAAAATTAATATTTGGGGGGCGCTTGTTTCTGGGTGTGGGGGTACATGAACCCTAACCCTAAAGCTAAGCTTAACCCTAAGCTAAATAAATAATGAAAAATTAAAGTGTGCAGGAAGTGGTTTTGGGGATGTGGGGTTACACGCACCCTAACCCTAAACCTAACTTAGACAAATAAGTAAATAACGAAAAAATTAAAATTTGGGGAGCGTGGATTTTAGGGGTGTTTGGGGTACACTCACCCTAACCCAAACTGAAATAAATAATTAATAAATAAATAATGAAAAATTAAAATACGGGGGGCGCTTGTTTTTGAAGTTAGGGGTGCATGCACCCTAACTCTAACCCTAACCATAAGCTAAATAAATAATGAAAAATAAAAATTTGTGGGGCGTGGATTTTGGACGTGTGGGGGTACACGCTCCCTAACCTTAACCCTAACTTAAATAAATAAATAATCAAAAATTAAAATTTGTGGGGCGTGGGTTTCAGGGAGAGTGGGTGCACGCACACTATCCCTAAACCTAAGCAAAATATATAAATAATGAAACATTAAAATTTCGGGGGGTGGATTTTGGGGTGTGGGTGTACACGAACACTAACCCTAAACCTAAATTAAATAAATAAATAATGAAAAATTAAATATGGGTTGATGCCTGGTTTCGGCTGAGTGGGTGCATGCACCCTAACTCTAACCCTAACTCTAAGCTAAATAAATAATGAAAAATAAAAATTTAGGGGGAGCATGGATTTTGGGGGTGTGGGGCTCATCGCACCCTAACACTAAACAAAACTCAAATAAATAAATAATAAACAAAAAATCAAAAAAAAAAAATTTGGGGTAGCGGGTTTCAGGGTGAAGGGGTGCATACACCCTAACCCTAGGCAAAATAAATAAGTAATGAAAAATTAAAATTTGGGGTCCTGGATATTGGGGGTGTAGGGGTACAAGCACCCTAACGCTAAACCTAACGTAAATAAATAATAAACCAAAAATCAAAAATTAAAATTTGGGGGGCGTGGGTTTCGGGGTGAAGGGGTGCACGAACCCTAACCCTAGACAAAATAAATAAGTAATGAAAAATTAAATTGGGGGTTCTAGATTTTGGGGGTATTGGGGTAAAAGCACCCTAATGCTAAACCTAACTTAAGTAAATAATAAACCAAAAATCAAAAATTTAAATTCGGGGGACGATTGGTTTTGAAGTTAGGGGTGCACGCATCCTAACTCTAACCCTAACCCTAAGTTGAATAAATAATGAAAAATAAAAATTTGCGGGGCGTGGATTTTGGAGGTGTGGGGGTACACGCTCCCTAACCTTAACTCTAACTTAAAAAAATAAATAATAAATAATTAAAAGTTAAAATTGCGTGGGCGTGGGTTTCAGGGAGAGGGGTGCATGCACACTATCCTTAAATATAAGCAAAATAAATAAATAATGAAACATTAAAATTTTGGGGGCGTGGATTTTGGGGTGTGGGAGTACACGAATTGTAACCCTAAAACTAACTTATATAAATAAATAATTAATAAATACATAATAAAAAATTAAATATGTGGGGGTGCCTGGTTTCGGGTGAGTGGGTGCATGCACCCTAACTCTAACCCTAACTCTAAGCTAAATAAATAATGAAAAATAAAAATTTGGTGGGTGGGGATTTTGGGGGGTGTGTGGCTCCTCACACCCTAAAACTAAACCTAACTTAAATAAATAAATAATAAACAAAAAACCAAAAATAAAAATTTGGGGGGCACGGGTTTTGGAGTGAAGGAGTGCACGCACCCTAACCCTAGGCAAAATAAATAAGTAATGAAAAATTAAAATTTTGGGTCCTGGATTTTGGGGGTGTTGGGGAACAAGCACCCTAATGCTAAACCTAACTTAAATACATAATAAACCAAAAATCAAAAAATAAAATTTCGGGGCACGAGTTTCGGGGTGAGGGGTGCACGCACCCTAACCCTAAGCAAAATAAATACATAATGAAAAAGTAAATTGGGGGGCGTGGATTTTGGGGGTGTGGGGTTACACGCACCCTAAAACTAAATCTAAATAAATAATAAAGAAAAAAAGAATAATTAAAATTTGGGGGTTGTGGATTTTGGGAGTGTGGGGGTACATGCACCCTAACCTAACCCTAACTTAAATAAATAAATAAATAATGAATACATAATAAAAAATTCATATTTGGGGGGCGCTGGTTTCGGGGTGTGGGCATACAAGCACAGTAACCCTAAACCTAACCTTAACCCTAAGCTACATAAATAATGAAAAATTAAAGTTTGCGGGAAGTGGTTTTGGGGGTGTGGGGTTACACGCACCCTAACCCTAAATCTAACTTAAACAAATAAATAAATAACGAAAAAATTAAAATTTGGGGAGCGTGGATTTTGAGGGTGTGGGGGGGTATACTCACCCTAACCCGAACTGAATTAAACAATAAATAAATAAATAATGAAAAATTAAAATTCGGGGGGCGATTGGTTTTGAATTTAAGGGTGCACACACCCTAACTCTAACCCTAACCCTCAGCTAAATAAATAATGAAAGATAAAAATTTGTGGGGCATGGGTTTTGGAGGTATGGGGGTACACGCTCCCTATCCTTCACCCTAACTTAAATAAAAATATAATAAATAATCAAAAATTAAAATTGGGGGGGCGCGGGTTTCAGGGAGAGGGGGTCTAAACACACTATCCCTAAAACATAGCAAAATAAATAAATAATGAAATATTAAAATTAGGGGGGCAAGGATTTTGGGGTGTGGGAGTACACGAACTCTAACCCTAACCCTAACTTATATAAATAAATAATAAATAAATAAATAATGAAAAATTAAATATGGGGGGTTGCCTGGTTTCGGGTGAGTGGGTGCATGCACCCTAACTCTAACCCAAACTCTAAGCTAAATAAATAATGAAAAATAAAAATTTGGGGGGCGTGGATTTTGGGGGTGTGGTGCTCCTCGCACCCTAACACTAAACCTAACTTAAATAAATAAATAATAAACAAAAAACCAAAAATAAAAATTTTGGGGGTGTGGGTTTCGGGGTGAAGGGGTGCACGCACCATAACCCTAGGCAAAATAAATAAGTAATGAAAAATTAAAATTTGGGGTCCTGGATTTTGGGGGTGTTGGGGTACAAGCACCCTCATGCTAAACCTAACTTAAATAAATATTAAATCAAAAATTAAAATTTGGGGCACGAGTTTCGGGGTAAGGGGTGCACACAACCTAACCCTAAGCAAAATAAACACATAATGAAAAAGTAAAAATTGGGGGGCGTGCATTTTGGGGGTGTGGGGGTACTTGCACTCTAACACTAAACCTAAATAAATAATTAATAAAGAAAAAAAAGAATACTTAAATTTGGGGATTGCGGACTTTGGGAGTGTGGGGGTACATGCACCATAACCTAAACCTAACTTCAATAAATAAATAAATAATGAATACATAATGAAAACTTAATATTTGGGGGGCGCTGATTTCGGGGTGTGGGGGTACACACACCCTAACCCTAAAGCTAACCTTAACCCTAAGCTAAATAAATAATGAAAAATTAAAGTTTGCGGGGAGTGGTTTTGAGGGTGTGGGGGTATACGCACCCAAACCCTAAACCTAACTTAAATAAATAAATAAATAACAACAAAATTAAAATTTGGGGAGCGTGGATTTTGGGGGTGTTGGGGGTACAGTCACTCTAACCCGAACTGAAATTAATAAATAAATAAATAATGAACAATTAAAATTCGGGGGGCGCTTGGTTTTGTGATTGCAGTCAGTGGGACTTATCAGGCCCTGCCCAACTCCACATGCCATCTCGCTCTCCTCCTTTTCTGCCTCGGCCCAAACTGTACCTTCCAGTAACATCCACCATATAATATAACTTGGGGAGATTCATCCCTCTTTCTGACAGCACTTCCCATGGAGTGTCACATGCCAAATGAACTCAGGTGGTTTCATATCTGTCTTTGGGAGGTCTCAGGGTCCCTCCGAAGCATCCCACAGTTAGCTAGACGTCAAGTATTTAAGCAGGCTTGTGCAGAGATATGGGAGAAGTCAATGGCACCCCCACTCCAGTAAGTCTTCTTGCCTGGAAAATCCCATGGCCCTTGGAGCCTGGTAGGCTGCCGTCCATGGGGTCGCTGAGAGTCACACCTGACTCCGCGACTTCCCTTTCACTTTTCACTTTCATGCATTGGAGGAGGAAATGGTAACCCACTCTAGGGTTCTTTCCTGGGGAATCTCAGGAACGGCGGGGCCTGGTGGGCTGCCATCTATGGGGTCACACAGAGTCGAATACGGCTGTAGCGACTAAGCAGCAGCAGCAGTGCATAGATATCAAAAGGGTTGACAACAGTCAGGTAGGATCACAGAAGTCACCGTGAAACAATCCTTCTCCACTTAGCCAAAGCTAACAAAAGATTTCTGTTCTAGGGCAACCTAGAACACATCACTTAAGAGGTCGAGAAACTTAAAATCCATTAGCAAATGCAACTGCTAAATCCATTAGCAAAGGCAACATCTCAAGAAAATTTGTGTTAGGCACAAAACACTTTTCTGGGGGTCCGCTTTCCATGCAACTTCCTTATCCCATTCTGTACCCATTCCTTCGTTTCTCCCATCCTGAAAGTGCCACTTCTAAGACAGAACTCCTTCGGTTTCCTTCATAAAATGTGATTTCATGCCACATACATTCTTTTAATATCTAGTCATTCATTTCCCTTAAGCAACCAAGAACTGACTTTGATACTGGCAATCTATAGATTGGGGAACATACGTACAGAGATAATACCCCCTGCCTCTCCAAAAACAACAAAAACAAAAAAACAAACACACAAAATTTGATTTCTTACACTGAAAATGTCAGGATGGCACACTGAACATGTCAGGGGTGGTCACAGGTGCAAGGGGCAGTCCCTAATTAGGGGCGGGCACAGTTGCAAGGTGGGGGCCCTAATTAGGGGCCGGCACAGGTGCAAGGAGTCGGCCTTAATTAGGGGTGGGCAGAGGTGCATGGGCCGGGCCCTAAATAGGGGCGGGCACAGGTGCAGGGGCAGGCCCTAATTAGGGGCGGGCACAGTTGCAGGGTGGGGGCCCTAATTAGGGGCCGGCACAGGTGCAAGGGGTCGGACCCAATTAGGGGGGGCAGAGGTGCATGGGCCGGGCCCTAATTAGGGGGGGCCACAGGTGCAAGGGGCCGGCCCTAATTAGGGGCGGGCACAGGTAACAGGGGCCGGACCCAATTAGAGGCGGGCACAGGTGCAAGATGCGTGCCCTAATTAGGGGTGGGCACAGGTGCAAGGGGCGGGCCCTAATTAGGGGCTGGCACAGGTGCAAGGGGAGGGACCTCATTAGGGGCCGGCACAGGTGCAGGGGGCCAGCCCTACTTAGCGGCGGGCACAGGTGCAGGGTGCCGGCCCTGATTAGGGGCGGGCAGAGGTGCAGGGGACGGGCCCTAATTAGGGGCGGGCACAGGTGCAGGGGGCCGGCCCTACTTAGGGGTGGGCACACAGGCAGGGGGCGGGCCTTAATTAGGGGCTGGCACAGTTGCAGGGGGCCGGTGCTAATTACGGGCGGGCAGAGGTGCATGGGCCGGGCAATAATTAGGGGCGGGAACAGGTGCAAGGGGCCGGCCCTAATTAGGGGCGTGTACAGGTTCAGGGGGCGGGCACTAATTACGGGCGGGCACAGGTGCAAGGGGTCAGCCCTAATGAGGGGCGGGCACAGGTGCATGGGGGCGGGCCCTATTTAGGGGCGGGCACAGGTGCAAGGGGGCGTCCCTAATTAGGGCCGGCACAGGTGCAGGGGGCAGGCCCTAAGTAGAGGCAGGCAGAGGTTTAAGTGTCCGACCCAATTTAGAGGCGGGCCAGGTGCAGGGGGCGGGCCTTAAATAGGGGCGGGCACAGGTGCAGGGGGCCGGCCCTAATTAAGACCGGGCACAAGTGCAGGGGGCTGGCCCTAATTAGGGGCGGGCACAGGTGTAGGGGGGCGGCCCTAATTAGGGGCGGGCACAGGTCCAGAGGGCGGGCCATAATTAGGGGCGGACACAGGTGCAGGGGGCCGGCCCTAACTAGCGGCGGGCACAGGTGCAGGGGTCCGGACTTAATTAGGGGCAGGCACAGGTGCAGAGGGTGTGCTTTAATTAGTGGCGGGCACAGGGGCCGGGGGCCGGCCCTAATTAGGGGGTGGGCACAGGTGCAAGGGGCGGGCACTAATTAGGGGCCGGCACAGGTGCAAGGGGCCGACCCTAATTAGGAGCGGGCAGAGGTGCAAGGGCCTGGCCCTAATTAAGGTCGGGCACAGGTGCAGGAGGCGGGCCCTAATTAGGGGCGGGCACAGGTGCAGGGGGCCCGCCCTAATTATGGGCGGGCACAGGTGCAGGGAGCGGTCCCTAATTAGAGGCAGGCACAGGTGCAGGAGGCCGGCCCTAATTTGGGGCAGGCACAGGTGCAAGGGGCGGGCCCTAATTGGGGGGGTCATAGGTGCAAGGTGGGGAAGGCAATGGAACCCCACCCCCAGTACTCTTGCCTGGAAAATCCCATGGATGGAGGAGCCTGGTGGGCTCAAGTCCATGGGGTCGCTAAGAGTCGGACACGACTGAGCGACTTCACTTTGACTTTTCACTTTCATGCATTGAAAAAGGAAATGGCAACCCACTCCAGTGTTCTTGCCTGGAGAATCCCAGGGACGGGGGAGCCTGGTGAGCTTCTGTCTATGGGGTCTCACAGAGTCGGACACGACTGAAGCGACTTAGCAGCAGCAGCAGCAGCAGGTGCAAGGGGCCGGCCCTAAATAGGGGCGGGCACAGGTGCAGGGGGAAGGACCTACTTAGCGGCGGGCACAGGTGCAGGGGGCCGGCCCCGAGTAGGGGGCGGGCACAGGTGCAGGGGGTGGGCCCTAATTAGGGGCGGGCACAGTTGCAGGGGACTGGCGCTAATTACGGGCGGGCAGAGGTGCATGGGCCGGGCAATAATTAGGGGCGGGAACAGGTGCAAGGGGCCGGCCCTAATTAGGGGCGTGTACAGGTTCAGGGGGCGGGCACTAATTAAGGGCGGGCACAGGTGCAAGGGGTCGGCCCTAATTAGGGGCGGGCACAGGTGTATGGTGTGGGCCCTATTTAGGGGCTGGCACAGGTGCAAGGGGGCGTCCCTAATTAGGGGCCGGCACAGGTGCAAGGGGCCGGCCCTAATTAGGGGCAGACACACGTGCAAGGGGCCGGCCCTAATTAGGGGCGGGCACAGTTGCAAGAGGCCGGTGCTAATTCCGGGCGGGCAGAAGTGCATGGGCCGGAACCTAATTAGGGTCGGGCACCGGTGCAAGGGGCCGGCGCTAATTAGGGCGGGCAGAGGTGCAAGGGCCGGACTGAATTAGCGTCGGGCACAGATTCAAGGGGCTGGCCCTAATTAGGGGTGGGCAGAGGTGCATGGTCCGGGCCATAATGAGGGGCGGGCACAGTTGCAAGGGGCCGGCCCTAATTCGAGGCGGGCAGAGGTAAATGTGCCAGGCCCTAATTAGGGGTGGGCACAGGTGCAAGGGGCCGGTCCTAATTAGGGGCGGGCAGAGGTGAATGGGCCGGGACCTAAATAGGGGCGGGCACAGCTGCAAGGGGCCGGCCCTAATTAGGGGCGGACACAGGTGCAGGGTGCCGGCCCTACTTAGGGGCGGGCACAGGTGCAGTGGGCGGGACCTAATTAGGGGCGGGAACAGGTGCAGGTGGCCGGCCCTACTGAGGGGAGGGCACAGGTGCAGCGGGAGGGCCCGAATTTGGGGACGGCACAGGTGCAGGGGGCCAGCCCTACTTAGGGGCGGGCACAGGTGCAGGGGGCCGGCCCTACTTAGGGGCGGGCACAGGTGCAGAAGGCATGCTCTAATTAGGGGCGGGCACAGGGGAAGGGGGCCGGCCCTTGTTAGGGGTGGGCACAGGTGCAAGGGGCGGGCACTAATTAGGGGCGGGAACAGGTGAAGGGGCCGGCCCTAAATAGGGCCGGGCACAGGTGCAAGTGGCTGGCCCTAATTAGGGGCCGGCACAGGTACAAGGGGCCGGCCCTAATTAGAGGCGGGCAGAGGTGCAAGGGGTGGGCCCTAATTAGAGGCGGGCACAGGTGCAAGTGGCCGGCCCTAATTAGGGGCGGGCAGAGGTTCAAGTGGCCGGACCTAATTAGGAGCGGGCACAGGTGCAAGGGGCCGGCCCTTATAAGGGGCGGGCAGAGGTGCATGGGCCGGGCCCTAATTAGGGGCGGCACAGGTGCAAGGGCCCGGCCCTAATTAGGGTCGGGCACAGGTACAGGGGGCGGGCACTAATTAGGGGCAGGAACAGGTGCAAGGGCCTGACCCTAATTAAGGGCGGGCACACGTGCAGGAGGCGGGCCCTAATGAGGGGCGGGCAAAGGTGCAGGGGGCGGCCCAAACTGTACCTTCCAGTAACATCCACCATATAATATAACTTGGGGAGATTCATCCCTCTTTCTGACAGCACTTCCCATGTAGTGTCACATGCCAAATGAACTCAGGTGGTTTCATATCTGTCTTTGGGAGGGCTCAGGGTCCCTCCGAAGCATCCCACAGTTAGCTAGACGTCAAGTATTTAAGCAGGCTTGTGCAGAGATATGGGAGAAGTCAATGGCACCCCCACTCCAGTAAGTCTTCTTGCCTGGAAAATCCCATGGCCCTTGGAGCCTGGTAGGCTGCCGTCCATGGGGTCGCTGAGAGTCACACCTGACTCAGCGACTTCCCTTTCACTTTTCACTTTCATGCATTGGAGGAGGAAATGGTAACCCACTCTAGGCTTCTTTCCTGGGGAATCTCAGGAACGGCGGGGCCTGGTGGGCTGCCATCTATGGGGTCGCACAGAGTCGAAGACGGCTGTAGCGACTAAGCAGCAGCAGCAGTGCATAGATATCAAAAGGGTTGACAACAGTCAGGTAGGATCACAGAAGTCACCGTGAAACAATCCTTCTCCTTAGCCAAAGCTAACAAAACATTTCTGTTCTAGGGCAACCTAGAACACATCACTTAAGAGGTCGAGAAACTTAAAATCCATTAGCAAAGGCAACTGCTAAATCCATTAGCAAAGGCAACATCTCAAGAAAATTTGTGTTAGGCACAAAACACTTTTCTGGGGGTCCGCTTTCTGTGCAACTTCCTTATCCCATTCTGTACCCATTCCTTCGTTTCTCCCATCCTGAAAGTGCCACTTCTAAGACAGAACTACTTCAGTTTCCTTCATAAAATGTGATTTCATGCCACATACATTCTTTTAATATCTAGTCATTCATTTCCCTTAAGCAACCAAGAACTGACTTTGATACTGGCAATCTATAGATTGGGGAACATACGTACAGAGATAATACCCCCCGCCTCTGCAAGAACAACAAAAACAAAAAACAAACACACAAAATTTGATTTCTTACACTGAAAATGTCCGGATGGCACACTGAACATGTCAGGGGTGGGAACAGGTGCAAGGGGCAGTCCCTAATTAGGATCGGGCACAGGTGCAAGGGGCCGGCCCTAATTAGGGGGCGGGCACAGGTGCAAGGGGCCGGCCCTAAATAGGGGCGGGCACAGGTGCAAGGGGCCGGCCCTAATTAGCGGCGGGCACAGGTGCAGGTGGCAGGCCCTAATTAGGGGCTGGCAGAGGTGCAGGGGGCCGGCCCTAATTAGTGCGGGCACAGGTGCAGAGTACGGGCCCTAATTAGGGGCGGGCACAGGTGCAAATGGCCGGCCCTAATTAGGGACGGGCCCTAGTCCAATGGGCCGGATCTAATTATGGGCGGGCACAGGTGCAGGGAGCGGTCCCTAATTAGAGGCAGGCACAGGTGCAGGAGGCCGGCCCTAATTTGGGGCAGGCACAGGTGCAAGGGGCGGGCCCTAATTGGGGGGGGTCATAGGTGCAAGGTGGGGAAGGCAATGGAACCCCACCCCCAGTACTCTTGCCTGGAAAATCCCATGGATGGAGGAGCCTGGTGGGCTCAAGTCCATGGGGTCGCTAAGAGTCGGACACGACTGAGCGACTTCACTTTGACTTTTCACTTTCATGCATTGAAAAAGGAAATGGCAACCCACTCCAGTGTTCTTGCCTGGAGAATCCCAGGGACGGGGGGAGCCTGGTGAGCTTCTGTCTATGGGGTCTCACAGAGTCGGACACGACTGAAGCGACTTAGCAGCAGCAGCAGCAGCAGGTGCAAGGGGCCGGCCCTAAATAGGGGCGGGCACAGGTGCAGGGGGAAGGACCTACTTAGCGGCGGGCACAGGTGCAGGGGGCCGGCCCGAATTAGGGGCGGGCACAGGTGCAGGGGGTGGGCCCTAATTAGGGGCGGGCACAGTTGCAGGGGACTGGCGCTAATTACGGGCGGGCAGAGGTGCATGGGCCGGGCAATAATTAGGGGCGGGAACAGGTGCAAGGGGCCGGCCCTAATTAGGGGCGTGTACAGGTTCAGGGGGCGGGCACTAATTAAGGGCGGGCACAGGTGCAAGGGGCCGGCCCTAGTAGGGGCGGGCACAGGTGTATGGTGTGGGCCCTATTTAGGGGCTGGCACAGGTGCAAGGGGCGTCCCTAATTAGGGGCCGGCACAGGTGCAAGGGGCCGGCCCTAATTAGGGGCGGGCACAGTTGCAAGAGGCCGGTGCTAATTCCGGGCGGGCAGAAGTGCATGGGCCGGAACCTAATTAGGGTCGGGCACCGGTGCAAGGGGCCGGCGCTAATTAGGGCGGGCAGAGGTGCAAGGGCCGGACTGAATTAGCGTCGGGCACAGATTCAAGGGGCTGGCCCTAATTAGGGGTGGGCAGAGGTGCATGGTCCGGGCCATAATGAGGGGCGGGCACAGTTGCAAGGGGCCGGCCCTAATTCGAGGCGGGCAGAGGTAAATGTGCCAGGCCCTAATTAGGGGTGGGCACAGGTGCAAGGGGCCGGTCCCTAATTAGGGGCGGGCAGAGGTGAATGGGCCGGGACCTAAATAGGGGCGGGCACAGCTGCAAGGGGCCGGCCCTAATTAGGGGCGGACACAGGTGCAGGGTGCCGGCCCTACTTAGGGGCGGGCACAGGTGCAGTGGGCGGGACCTAATTAGGGGCGGGAACAGGTGCAGGTGGCCGGCCCTACTGAGGGGAGGGCACAGGTGCAGCGGGAGGGCCCGAATTTGGGGACGGCACAGGTGCAGGGGGCCAGCCCTACTTAGGGGCGGGCACAGGTGCAGGGGGCCGGCCCTACTTAGGGGCGGGCACAGGTGCAGAAGGCATGCTCTAATTAGGGGCGGGCACAGGGGAAGGGGGCCGGCCCTAATTAGGGGTGGGCACAGGTGCAAGGGGCGGGCACTAATTAGGGGCGGGAACAGGTGAAGGGGCCGGCCCTAAATAGGGCCGGGCACAGGTGTAAGTGGCTGGCCCTAATTAGGGGCCGGCACAGGTACAAGGGGCCGGCCCTAATTAGAGGCGGGCAGAGGTGCAAGGGGTGGGCCCTAATTAGAGGCGGGCACAGGTGCAAGTGGCCGGCCCTAATTAGGGGCGGGCAGAGGTTCAAGTGGCCGGACCTAATTAGGGAGCGGGCACAGGTGCAAGGGGCCGGCCCTTATAAGGGGCGGGCAGAGGTGCATGGGCCGGGCCCTAATTAGGGGCGGCACAGGTGCAAGGGCCCGGCCCTAATTAGGGTCGGGCACAGGTACAGGGGGCGGGCACTAATTAGGGGCAGGAACAGGTGCAAGGGCCTGACCCTAATTAAGGGCGGGCACACGTGCAGGAGGCGGGCCCTAATGAGGGGCGGGCAAAGGTGCAGGGGGCGGCCCAAACTGTACCTTCCAGTAACATCCACCATATAATATAACTTGGGGAGATTCATCCCTCTTTCTGACAGCACTTCCCATGTAGTGTCACATGCCAAATGAACTCAGGTGGTTTCATATCTGTCTTTGGGAGGGCTCAGGGTCCCTCCGAAGCATCCCACAGTTAGCTAGACGTCAAGTATTTAAGCAGGCTTGTGCAGAGATATGGGAGAAGTCAATGGCACCCCCACTCCAGTAAGTCTTCTTGCCTGGAAAATCCCATGGCCCTTGGAGCCTGGTAGGCTGCCGTCCATGGGGTCGCTGAGAGTCACACCTGACTCAGCGACTTCCCTTTCACTTTTCACTTTCATGCATTGGAGGAGGAAATGGTAACCCACTCTAGGCTTCTTTCCTGGGGAATCTCAGGAACGGCGGGGCCTGGTGGGCTGCCATCTATGGGGTCGCACAGAGTCGAAGACGGCTGTAGCGACTAAGCAGCAGCAGCAGTGCATAGATATCAAAAGGGTTGACAACAGTCAGGTAGGATCACAGAAGTCACCGTGAAACAATCCTTCTCCTTAGCCAAAGCTAACAAAACATTTCTGTTCTAGGGCAACCTAGAACACATCACTTAAGAGGTCGAGAAACTTAAAATCCATTAGCAAAGGCAACTGCTAAATCCATTAGCAAAGGCAACATCTCAAGAAAATTTGTGTTAGGCACAAAACACTTTTCTGGGGGTCCGCTTTCTGTGCAACTTCCTTATCCCATTCTGTACCCATTCCTTCGTTTCTCCCATCCTGAAAGTGCCACTTCTAAGACAGAACTACTTCAGTTTCCTTCATAAAATGTGATTTCATGCCACATACATTCTTTTAATATCTAGTCATTCATTTCCCTTAAGCAACCAAGAACTGACTTTGATACTGGCAATCTATAGATTGGGGAACATACGTACAGAGATAATACCCCCCGCCTCTGCAAGAACAACAAAAACAAAAAACAAACACACAAAATTTGATTTCTTACACTGAAAATGTCCGGATGGCACACTGAACATGTCAGGGGTGGGAACAGGTGCAAGGGGCAGTCCCTAATTAGGATCGGGCACAGGTGCAAGGGGCCGGCCCTAATTAGGGGCGGGCACAGGTGCAAGGGGCCGGCCCTAAATAGGGGCGGGCACAGGTGCAAGGGGCCGGCCCTAATTAGCGGCGGGCACAGGTGCAGGTGGCAGGCCCTAATTAGGGGCTGGCAGAGGTGCAGGGGGCCGGCCCTAATTAGTGCGGGCACAGGTGCAGAGTACGGGCCCTAATTAGGGGCGGGCACAGGTGCAAATGGCCGGCCCTAATTAGGGACGGGCCCTAGTCCAATGGGCCGGATCTAATTATGGGCGGGCACAGGTGCAGGGAGCGGTCCCTAATTAGAGGCAGGCACAGGTGCAGGAGGCCGGCCCTAATTTGGGGCAGGCACAGGTGCAAGGGGCGGGCCCTAATTGGGGGGGTCATAGGTGCAAGGTGGGGAAGGCAATGGAACCCCACCCCCAGTACTCTTGCCTGGAAAATCCCATGGATGGAGGAGCCTGGTGGGCTCAAGTCCATGGGGTCGCTAAGAGTCGGACACGACTGAGCGACTTCACTTTGACTTTTCACTTTCATGCATTGAAAAAGGAAATGGCAACCCACTCCAGTGTTCTTGCCTGGAGAATCCCAGGGACGGGGGAGCCTGGTGAGCTTCTGTCTATGGGGTCTCACAGAGTCGGACACGACTGAAGCGACTTAGCAGCAGCAGCAGCAGCAGGTGCAAGGGGCCGGCCCTAAATAGGGGCGGGCACAGGTGCAGGGGGAAGGACCTACTTAGCGGCGGGCACAGGTGCAGGGGGCCGGCCCGAGTAGGGGGCGGGCACAGGTGCAGGGGGTGGGCCCTAATTAGGGGCGGGCACAGTTGCAGGGGACTGGCGCTAATTACGGGCGGGCAGAGGTGCATGGGCCGGGCAATAATTAGGGGCGGGAACAGGTGCAAGGGGCCGGCCCTAATTAGGGGCGTGTACAGGTTCAGGGGGCGGGCACTAATTAAGGGCGGGCACAGGTGCAAGGGGCCGGCCCTAAGTAGGGGCGGGCACAGGTGTATGGTGTGGGCCCTATTTAGGGGCTGGCACAGGTGCAAGGGGCGTCCCTAATTAGGGGCCGGCACAGGTGCAAGGGGCCGGCCCCTATTAGGGGCGGGCACAGTTGCAAGAGGCCGGTGCTAATTCCGGGCGGGCAGAAGTGCATGGGCCGGAACCTAATTAGGGTCGGGCACCGGTGCAAGGGGCCGGCGCTAATTAGGGCGGGCAGAGGTGCAAGGGCCGGACTGAATTAGCGTCGGGCACAGATTCAAGGGGCTGGCCCTAATTAGGGGTGGGCAGAGGTGCATGGTCCGGGCCATAATGAGGGGCGGGCACAGTTGCAAGGGGCCGGCCCTAATTCGAGGCGGGCAGAGGTAAATGTGCCAGGCCCTAATTAGGGGTGGGCACAGGTGCAAGGGGCCGGTCCTAATTAGGGGCGGGCAGAGGTGAATGGGCCGGGACCTAAATAGGGGCGGGCACAGCTGCAAGGGGCCGGCCCTAAGTAGGGGCGGACACAGGTGCAGGGTGCCGGCCCTACTTAGGGGCGGGCACAGGTGCAGTGGGCGGGACCTAATTAGGGGCGGGAACAGGTGCAGGTGGCCGGCCCTACTGAGGGGAGGGCACAGGTGCAGCGGGAGGGCCCGAATTTGGGGACGGCACAGGTGCAGGGGGCCAGCCCTACTTAGGGGCGGGCACAGGTGCAGGGGGCCGGCCCTACTTAGGGGCGGGCACAGGTGCAGAAGGCATGCTCTAATTAGGGGGCGGGCACAGGGGAAGGGGGCCGGCCCTAATTAGGGGTGGGCACAGGTGCAAGGGGCGGGCACTAATTAGGGGCGGGAACAGGTGAAGGGGCCGGCCCTAAATAGGGCCGGGCACAGGTGTAAGTGGCTGGCCCTAATTAGGGGCCGGCACAGGTACAAGGGGCCGGCCCTAATTAGAGGCGGGCAGAGGTGCAAGGGGTGGGCCCTAATTAGAGGCGGGCACAGGTGCAAGTGGCCGGCCCTAATTAGGGGCGGGCAGAGGTTCAAGTGGCCGGACCTAATTAGGAGCGGGCACAGGTGCAAGGGGCCGGCCCTTATAAGGGGCGGGCAGAGGTGCATGGGCCGGGCCCTAATTAGGGGCGGCACAGGTGCAAGGGCCCGGCCCTAATTAGGGTCGGGCACAGGTACAGGGGGCGGGCACTAATTAGGGGCAGGAACAGGTGCAAGGGCCTGACCCTAATTAAGGGCGGGCACACGTGCAGGAGGCGGGCCCTAATGAGGGGCGGGCAAAGGTGCAGGGGGCGGCCCAAACTGTACCTTCCAGTAACATCCACCATATAATATAACTTGGGGGAGATTCATCCCTCTTTCTGACAGCACTTCCCATGTAGTGTCACATGCCAAATGAACTCAGGTGGTTTCATATCTGTCTTTGGGAGGGCTCAGGGTCCCTCCGAAGCATCCCACAGTTAGCTAGACGTCAAGTATTTAAGCAGGCTTGTGCAGAGATATGGGAGAAGTCAATGGCACCCCCACTCCAGTAAGTCTTCTTGCCTGGAAAATCCCATGGCCCTTGGAGCCTGGTAGGCTGCCGTCCATGGGGTCGCTGAGAGTCACACCTGACTCAGCGACTTCCCTTTCACTTTTCACTTTCATGCATTGGAGGAGGAAATGGTAACCCACTCTAGGCTTCTTTCCTGGGGAATCTCAGGAACGGCGGGGCCTGGTGGGCTGCCATCTATGGGGTCGCACAGAGTCGAAGACGGCTGTAGCGACTAAGCAGCAGCAGCAGTGCATAGATATCAAAAGGGTTGACAACAGTCAGGTAGGATCACAGAAGTCACCGTGAAACAATCCTTCTCCACTTAGCCAAAGCTAACAAAACATTTCTGTTCTAGGGCAACCTAGAACACATCACTTAAGAGGTCGAGAAACTTAAAATCCATTAGCAAAGGCAACTGCTAAATTCATTAGCAAAGGCAACATCTCAAGACAATTTGTGTTAGGCACAAAACACTTTTCTGGGGGTCCGCTTTCTGTGCAACTTCCTTATCCCATTCTGTACCCATTCCTTCGTTTCTCCCATCCTGAAAGTGCCACTTCTAAGACAGAACTACTTCAGTTTCCTTCATAAAATGTGATTTCATGCCACATACATTCTTTTAATATCTAGTCATTCATTTCCTTAAGCAACCAAGAACTGACTTTGATACTGGCAATGAATAGATTGGGGAACATACGTACAGAGATAATACCCCCCGCCTCTGCAAGAACAACAAAAACAAAAAACAAACACACAAAATTTGATTTCTTACACTGAAAATGTCCGGATGGCACACTGAACATGTCAGGGGTGGGAACAGGTGCAAGGGGCAGTCCTAATTAGGATCGGGCACAGGTGCAAGGGGCCGGCCCTAATTAGGGGCGGGTACAGGTGCAAGGGGCCGGCCCTAAATAGGGGGGGCACAGGTGCAAGGGGCCGGCCCTAATTAGCGGCGGGCACAGGTGCAGGTGGCAGGCCCTAATTAGGGGCTGGCAGAGGTGCAGGTGTCGGCCCCACTAGGGGCGGGCACAGGTGCAGGGGGCCGGCCCTAATTAGTGCGGGCACAGGTGCAGAGTACGGGCCCTAATTAGGGGCGGGCACAGGTGCAAATGGCCGGCCCTAATGGGGACGGGCCCTAGTCCAATGGGCCGGATCTAATTAGGGGCGGGCACAGGTGCAAGGGGCGGGCCCTAATTAGGGGCTGGCACTGGTGCAAGTGGCCGGCCCTAGTTAGGGGCGGGCAGTGGTGCAAGTGGCCGGCCCTAGTTAGGGGCGGGCAGAGGTGCAAGGGGCCGGCCCTAGTTAGGGGCGGGCAGAGGTGCAAGGGGCCGGCCCTAGTTAGGGGCGGGCAGAAGTGCAAGGGGTCGGCCCTAATTAGGGGCGGGCACAGATGCAAGGGGAGGGCCCAAATTAGGGGCTGGCACAGGTGTAGGGGTGGGGACCTATTTAGGGGCGGGCACAGGAGGAAGGGGCTTTCCCTAATTAGGGGCGGGCACAGGTGCAAGGTAGGGGACTTAATTAGGGGCGGGCACAGGTGCAGGAGGCGGGCCCAAATTAGCGGAGGCCACAGGTGCAAGAGGCCGGCCCTAATTAGGGGCAGGCACAGGTGACAGGGGCCGGCCCCAATTAGAGGCAGGCACAGGTGCAAGGGGCAGGGTATAATTAGGGGCGGGCACAGGTGCAAGGGGACGGCCCTAATTAGGGGCGGGCACAGATGCAAGGGGCCGGCCCTAGTTAGGGGCGCGTAGAGGTGCAAGGGGCCGGCCCTTGTTAGGGCGGGCAGAGGTGCAAGGGGCCGGCCCTAATTAGGGGCGGGCACAGGTACAAGGGATCTTCCCTAATTAGGAGCGGGCACAGTTGCATGGGGCCGGCTCTAATAAGGGGCGGGCACAGGTGCAAATGGCCGGCCCTAATTAGGGGCGGGCCTAAGTGCAAGGGGCCGGCCCTAAGTAGCGGCGGGCACAGGTGCAAGTGGCCGGCCCTAGTGGGGGGGGGGGAGGGGCCGGCAGTTAGGGGCGGGCAGAGGTGCAAGGGGCCGGCCCTAGTTAGGGCGAGCAGAGGTGCAAGGGGCCGGCCCTAGTTAGGGGCGGGCAGAAGTGCAAGGGGCCGGCCCTAATTAGGGGCGGGCAGAGGTGCAAGGGGCCGGCCCTATATAGGGGCGGGCACAGGTACAAGGGGTCTTCCTTAATTAGGAGCGGGCACAGGTGCAAATTGCCGGCCCTAATTAAGGGCGGGCATAGGTGCAAATGGCCATCCCTATTTAGGGGCGGACAGAGGTGCAAGGGGCCGGCCCTAATTAGGGGTGGGCACAGGTACAAGGGGTCTTCCCTAAGTAGGAGCGGGCACAGGTGCAAGGGGCCGGCCCTAATAAGGGGCGTGCACAGGTGCAAATGCCCGGGCCTAATTAGGGACGGGCCCCTAGTCCAATGGGCCGGATCTAATTAGGGGCGAGCACAGTTCAAGGGGCGAGCCCTAATTAGGGGCGGGCACTGGTGCAAGTGGCCGGCCCTAGTTAGGGGCGGGCACAGGTACAAGGGGTCTTCCCTAATTAGGAGCGGGCACAGGTGCAGGGGCCGGCCCTAATAAGGGGCAGGCACAGGTGCAGAGGTCGGGCCAAAATTAGGGGCGGGCACAGATGCAGGGGGCCGGCCCTAATTATCGGCCGGCACAGGTGCCGAGGTCGGGCCCTAATTAGGGGTTGGGCACAGGTACGAGGGGTCTTCCCAAATTAGGAGCGGGCACAGGTGCAAGGAGCCGGCCCTAATTATGGGCGGGCACAGGTGCAGAGGTCCGGCCCTAATTAGGGGCGGGCACAGGTACTAGGGGTCTTCCCTAATTAGGAGCCGGCACAGGTGCAAGGGGCCGGCCCTAATAAGGGGCGGGCACAGGTGCAGAGGGCGGGCCAAAATTAGGGGCGGGCACAGATGCAGGGGGTGGGCCCTAATTATGGGCGGGCATAGGTTCAGAGGTCAGGCCCTAATTAGGGGTGGGCACAGATACAATGGGTCTTCCCTAATTAGGAGCGGGCACAGGTGCAAGAGGCAGGCCTTAAATAGGGGCAGGCACAGGTGCATGGACCAGGCCCTAAATAGTGGCGGGCACAGGTGCAAGGGGCGGGCCCTAATTAGGGGCACGCACGGGTGCAAGGGGAAGGACCTAACTAGGGGCGGGCACAGGTGCAAGGGGCCGGCCCTAATTAGGGGCAGGCACAGGTGCAAGGGGCGGGCCCTAATTAGGGGCGGGCACAGGTGCAGGGGGCGGGCCCTAATTAGGGGCGGGCACAGGTAGAAGGGGCCGGCCCTAGTAGGGGCCGGCACAGTTGCAAGGTGGGGGCCCTAAGTAGGGGCCGGCACAGGTGGAAGGGGTCGGCCTTAATTAGGGGCGAGCAGAGGTGCATGGGCCGGGCCCTAATTAGGGGCGGCCACAGGTACAAGGGGCCGGCCCTAATTAGGTGCGTGTACAGGTGATAGGGGCCGGCCACAATTAGAGGCGGGCACAGGTGCAAGGGGCAGGCTATAATTAGGGGCGGGCACAGGTGCAAGGGGACGGCCCTAAATAGGGGCGGGCACAGATGCAAGGGGCGGGCCCTAATTAGGGGCGGGCCCAGGTGCAGGGGGCGGGCCTTATTTAGGGCCGGGCACAGGAGCAAGGGGCTTGCCCTAATTAGAGGCGAGCACAGGTGCAAGGGGCGGGAACTAAGTAGGGTCGGGCACACATGCAGGGAGCCGGCCCTAATTAGCGGCGGACACAGGTGCAGGTGGAAGGCCCTAATTAGGGGCGGACACAGGTGCAGTGGTCGGCCCTAATTAGGGGCGGGCACAGGTGCAAGGGGCCAGCGCTAATTGGGGCAGGCACAGGATCAGGGGGCGGGCCCTAATTGGGGGCGGGCACAGGTGCAAGGGGCCAGCGCTAATTGGGGCAGGCACAGGAGCAGGGGGCGGGCCCTAGTTAGGAGCGGGCAGAGGTGCAAGTGGCCGGCCGTAATTAGGGGCGGGCACAGGTGCAGGGGGCCGGCCCTAGTAGGGGCGGTCACAGGTGCAGGGGACGGGCGCTAATTAGGGTTAGGCACAGGTTGAAGGGGCCGGCCCTTCTTAGGGGCGGGCACAGGTGCAGGGGACGGGCGCTAATTAGGGTTAGGCACAGGTTGAAGGGGCCGGCCCTTCTTAGGGGCGGGCACAGCTGCAGGGGGCCGGCGCTAATTAGTGCGGGCACAGGTGCAGAGTACGGGCCCTAATTAGGGGCTGGCACAGGTGCAAGGGGCCAGCGCTAATTGGGGCAGGCACAGGAGCAGGGGGCGGGCCCTAATTAGGGGCGGGCACAGGTTCAAAGGGCCGGCCCTAATTAGGGGCGGGCACAGGTGCAGGGGACGGGCGCTAATTAGGGTTAGGCACAGGTTGAAGGGGCCGGCCCTTCTTAGGGGCGGGTACAGGTGCAGGGGGCGGGCCCTAATTAGGGGCGGGCACAGGTGCAGGGGGTGGGCCCTAATTAGGTGCGGAAACAGGTGCAAGGGACCCGCCCTAGTTAGGGGCGGGCAGAGGTGTAAGGGGCCGGCCCTTATTACGGGCGGGCACAGGTGCAAGTGGCCGTCCCGAATTAGGGGTGGGCACAGGTACAAGGGGTCTTCCCTAATTAGGAGCGGGCACAGGTGCAAGGGGCCGGCCCTAATAAGGGGCGTGCACAGGTGCAAATGGCCGGGCCTAATTAGGGACGGGCCCTAGTCCAATGGGCCGGATCTAATTGGGGGCGAGCACAGGTGCAAGGGGCGGGCCCTAAATAGGGGCGGGCACTGGTGCAAGTGGCGGGCCCCAGTTAGGGTTGGGCAGAGGTGCAAGTGGCCGGCCCTAGTTAGGGGCGGGCAGAGGAGCAAGGGGCCGGCCCTAGTTAGGGCGGGCAGAGGTGCAAGGGGCCGGCCCTAGTGGGGGCGGGCAGAGGTGCAAGGGGCCGGCCCTAATTAGGGGCGGGCACAGGTACAAGGGGTCTTCCCTAATTAGGAGCAGGCACAGGAGCAAGGGGCCGGCCCTAATAAGGGGCGGGCACAGGTGCAGAGGTCGGGCGAAAATTAGGGGCGGGCACAGATGCAGGGGGCCGGCCCTAATTATCGGCCGGCACAGGTGAAGGGGTCGGGCCCGAACTAGGGACGGGCACAGGTACAAGGGGTCTTCCCTATTTAGGAGGGGGCACAGGTGCAAGGGGACGGCCCTAATAAGGGGTGGGCACAGTTGCAGAGGGCGGGTCAAAATTAGGGGCGGGCACAGAAGCAGAGAGCGGACCCTAATTATGGGCGGGCACAGTTGCAGTGCGCGGGTCAAAATTAGGGGCGGGCACAGATGCAGGGGGCCGGCCCCTAATTATGGGCGGGCACAGGTGCAGAGGTCGGGCCCTAATTAGAGACGGGCACAGATAAAAGGGGTCTTCCCTAATTAGGAGCGGGCACAGGTTCAAGGGGCCGGCCCTAATTAGGGGAGGACACAGGTGCAAAGGGCAGGCCAAAATTAGGGGAGGGCACAGATGCAGGGGGCCGGCCCTAAATATGGGCAGGCACAGGTGCAGAAGTTGGGCCCTAATTAGGGGCAGGCACAGGTGCTGGGGGCCGGCCCTAATTAGGGGCCGGCACAGGTGCAAGGGGCTGGCCCTAATTAGATGCGGGCAGAGGTAAAAGGGGCGGGCCCTAATTAGGGGCGGGCACAGGTGCAAGGAGCCGGCCGTAATTAGGGGAGGCCGCAGGTGCAAGGGGCCGGCCCTAATTAGGGGCGGGCACAGGTGCAGGGGGCCGGCCCTACTTAGGGGCGGGCACAGGTGCAGGAGGTGGGCCCTAGTTAGGGCCGGGCACAGGTGCAGGGTGCCGACCCTACATTGCGGCCGGCACAGATGCAGGGGGCCGGCCCTACTTAGGGTGGGCACAGGTGCAGGTGGCCGGCCCTACTTAGGGTCGGGCACAGGTGCAGGGAGTGGGCCCTAATTAGGGGCGGGAACAGGTATAGGTGGCCGGCCCTACTTAGGGGGCGTGCACAGGTGCAGGGATCGGGCCCTGATTAGGGGCTGGCACAGGTGCAGGGGGCGGGCCCTAATTAGGGCCGGGCACAGGTGCAGGGGACGAGTGCTAATTAGGGGCAGGCACAAGTTCAGGGGGCCGGCCCTACATTGGGATGCGCACAGATGCAGGGCTCGGGCCCTAATTAGGGGCGGGCATTGGTGCAGGGGGCGGGGCTTAATTAGGGGAGGCCACAGGTGCAAGGGACCGGCCCTAGTTAGGGGCGGGCATAGGTGCAAGGGGCGGGCCCTAATTAGGGGAGGCCACAGGTGCAAGGGACCGGCCCTAATTAGGGGCGGGCAGAGGTGCAAGGGGCCGGCCCTACTAGGGACGGGCACAGGTGCAGGGGGAAGGACCTACTTAGCGGCGGGCACAGGTGCAGGGGGCCGGCCCGAATTAGGGGCGGGCACAGGTGCAGGGGGTGGGCCCTAATTAGGGGCGGGCACAGTTGCAGGGGACTGGCGCTAATTACGGGCGGGCAGAGGTGCATGGGCCGGGCAATAATTAGGGGCGGGAACAGGTGCAAGGGGCCGGCCCTAATTAGGGGCGTGTACAGGTTCAGGGGGCGGGCACTAATTAAGGGCGGGCACAGGTGCAAGGGGCCGGCCCTAATTAGGGGCGGGCACAGGTGTATGGTGTGGGCCCTATTTAGGGGCTGGCACAGGTGCAAGGGGCGTCCTAATTAGGGGCCGGCACAGGTGCAAGGGGCCGGCCCTAATTAGGGGCGGGCACAGTTGCAAGAGGCCGGTGCTAATTCCGGGCGGGCAGAAGTGCATGGGCCGGAACCTAATTAGGGTCGGGCACCGGTGCAGGGGCCGGCGCTAATTAGGGCGGGCAGAGGTGCAAGGGCCGGACTGAATTAGCGTCGGGCACAGATTCAAGGGGCTGGCCCTAATTAGGGGTGGGCAGAGGTGCATGGTCCGGGCCATAATGAGGGGCGGGCACAGTTGCAAGGGGCCGGCCCTAATTCGAGGCGGGCAGAGGTAAATGTGCCAGGCCCTAATTAGGGGTGGGCACAGGTGCAAGGGGCCGGTCCTAATTAGGGGCGGGCAGAGGTGAAGGGGCCGGGACCTAAATAGGGGCGGGCACAGCTGCAAGGGGCCGGCCCTAATTAGGGGCGGACACAGGTGCAGGGTGCCGGCCCTACTTAGGGGCGGGCACAGGTGCAGTGGGCGGGACCTAATTAGGGGCGGGAACAGGTGCAGGTGGCCGGCCCTACTGAGGGGAGGGCACAGGTGCAGCGGGAGGGCCCGAAATTGGGGACGGCACAGGTGCAGGGGGCCAGCCCTACTTAGGGGCGGGCACAGGTGCAGGGGGCCGGCCCTACTTAGGGGCGGGCACAGGTGCAGAAGGCATGCTCTAATTAGGGGCGGGCACAGGGGAAGGGGCCGGCCCTAACTAGGGGCGGGCAAAGGTGCAAGGGGCGGGCACTAATTAGGGGCGGGAACAGGTGAAGGGGCCGGCCCTAAATAGGGCCGGGCACAGGTGCAAGTGGCCGGCCCTAATTAGGGGCCGGCACAGGTACAAGGGGCCGGCCCTAATTAGGGGCGGGCAGAGGTGCAAGGGGTGGGCCCTAATTAGAGGCGGGCACAGGTGCAAGTGGCCGGCCCTAATTAGGGGCGGGCAGAGGTTCAAGTGGCCGGACCTAATTAGGAGCGGGCACAGGTGCAAGGGGCCGGCCCTTATAAGGGGCGGGCAGAGGTGCATGGGCCGGGCCCTAATTAGGGGCGGCACAGGTGCAAGGGGCCGGCCCTAATTAGGGGCCGGGCAGAGGTGCAGGGGACGAGTGCTAATTAGGGGCAGGCACAAGTTCAGGGGGCCGGCCCTACATTGGGATGCGCACAGATGCAGGGCTCGGGCCCTAATTAGGGGCGGGCATTGGTGCAGGGGGCGGGGCTTAATTAGGGGAGGCCACAGGTGCAAGGGACCGGCCCTAGTTAGGGGCGGGCATAGGTGCAAGGGGCGGGCCCTAATTAGGGGAGGCCACAGGTGCAAGGGACCGGCCCTAATTAGGGGCGGGCAGAGGTGCAAGGGGCCGGCCCTAGTGGGGACGGGCACAGGTGCAAGTGGCCGGCCCTACTTAGGGGCCGCCATAGGTGAAAGGGTCCGGCCCTAATTCGGCGCGGGCACAGGTGCAAGGGGCCGGCCCTAGTTGGGGCGGGCAGAGGTACAACAGACTGGCCGTAATTAGGGGCGGGCAGAGGTGCAAGGGGCCGGCCGTAATTAGGGGCGGGCAGAGGTGCAAGGGGCCAATCGTATTAGGGACGGGCAGAGGTGCAAGGGGCCGGCCTTAATAAGGGGCGGGCAGAGGTGCAAGGGGCCGGCCGTAATTAGGGGCGGGCAGAGGTGCAAGGGACCAGCCGTAATTAGGGGGCGGGCAGAGGTGCAAGGGGCCGGCCGTAATTAGGGGCGGGCAGAGGTGCAAGGGACCGGCCGTAATTGGGGCCGGTCACAGGTGCAAGGGGCCGGCCCTAATTAGGGGAGGGCACAGATGCAAGGGACGGGCCCTAATTAGGGGCGGGCAGAGGTGCATGGGCCGGGCCCTAATTAGGGGCGGGCACAGTAGCAAGGGGCTGGCTCTAATTAGAGGCGGGCACAGGTGCAAGGGGCCGGCCCTGATTAGGGGCAGACACAGGTGGAATGGGCGGGCCCTAATTAGGGGCGGGCACAGGTGCAAGGGGCCAGCCCTAATTAGGGGAGGGCACAGATGCAAGGGACGGGCCCTAATTAGGGGCGGGCAGAGGGGCATGGCCCGCCCCTAATTAGGGGCGGGCACAGATGCAAGGGGCTGGCTCTAATTAGGAGCGGGCACAGGTGCAAGGGGCCGGCTCTAATAAGGGGCGGGCACAGGTACAAATGGACGGCTCTAATTACGGGCGGGCATACGTGCAAGGGGCCGGCCCTATTTAGGGGAGGGCACAGGTGCAAATGGCCGGCCCTAATTAGGGGCGGGCATAGGTGCAAGGGGCCGGCCCTAATTAGGAGTTGGCACAGGTGCAAGGGGCCGGCCCTAATTAGGGGCGGGCACAGGTGCAAGGGGCCGGCCCTAATTAGGGGCGGGCATAGGTGCAAGGGGCCGGCCCTAATTAGGGGCAGGCACAGGTGCAAGGGGCCGGCCATAATTAGGGGCGGGCACAGGTGCAAGGGGCCGGCCCTAATTAGGGGCGGGCACAGGTGCAGGTGGCAGGCCCTAATTAGGGGCGGGCACAGGTGCAGGTGTCGGCCCTAATTAGGGGCGGGCACAGGTTCAGGGGGCCGGCGCTAATTAGTGTGGGCACAGGTGCAGAGTACGGGCCCTAATTAGGGGCAGGCACAGGGGCAAATGACCGGCCCTAATTAGGGACTGGCCCTAGTCCAATGGGCCGGATCTAATTAGGGGCGGGCACAGGTGCAAATGGCCGGCCCTAATTAGGGGCGGGCATAGGTGCAAATGGCCGTCCCTAATTAGGGGCGGGCACAGGTGCAAGGGGCGGGCCCTAGTGGGGGCGGGCACTGGTGTAAGTGGCCCGCCCTAGTTAGGCTCGGGCAGAGGTGCAAGTGGCCGGCCCTAGTTAGGGGCGGGCAGAAGTGCAAGGGGCCGGCCCTATTAGGGCGGGCAGAAGTGCAAGGGGCCGGCCCTAATTAGGGGCGGGCACAGGTGCAAATGGCCGGCCCTAATTAGGGGCGGGCATAGGTGCAAATGGCCGGCCCTAATAAGGGGCGGGCCCAGGTGCAAATGGCCGGCCCTAATTAGGGACGGGCCCTAGTCCAATGGGCCGGATCTAATTAGGGGCGGGCACAGGTGCAAGGGGCGGGCCCTAATTAGGGGCGGGCACTGGTGTAAGTGGCCCGCCCTAGTTAGGCTCGGGCAGAGGTGCAAGTGGCCGGCCCTAGTTAGGGGCGGGCAGAAGTGCAAGGGGCCGGCCCTATTAGGGCGGGCAGAAGTGCAAGGGGCCGGCCCTAATTAGGGGCGGGCAGAAGTGCAAGTGGCCGGCCCTAATTAGGGGCGGGCACAGGTACAATGGGTCTTCCCTAATTAGGAGCGGGCACAGGTGCAGGGGCCGGCCCTAATGAGGGGCAGGCACAGGTGCAGAGGGCGGGCCAAAATTAGGGGCGGGCACAGATGCAGGGGGCGGGCCCTAATTATGGGCGATCACAGGTGCAGAAGTCGGTCCCTAATTAGGAGCGGGCACAGGTACAAGTGGTCTTCCCTAATTAGGAGCGGGCACAGGTGCAAGGGGCCGGCCCTAATTATGGGCGGGCACAGGTGCAGAGGTCGGACCCTAATTAGGGGCGGGCACAGGTACTAGGGGTCTTCCCTAATTAGAAGCGGGCACAGGTGCAAGGGGCCGGCCCTAATAAGGGGCGGGCACACGTGCAGAGGGCGGGCCGAAATTAGGGGCGGGCACAGATGCAGGGGGACGGCCCTAATTATGGGCGGGCACAGGTTCAGATGTCGGGCCCTAATTAGGGGCGGGCACAAATACAAGGGATCTTCCCTAATTAGGAGCGGGCACAGGTGCAAGGGGCTGGCCCTAATTAGGGGAGGGCACAGGTGCAAAGTGCGGGCCAAAATTAGGGGCGGGCACAGATGCAGGGGGCCGACCCTAATTATGGGCGGGCACAGGTGCAGAGGTCGGGCCCTAATTAGGGGCGGGCACAGGTACTAGGGGTCTTCCCTAATTAGAAGCGGGCACAGGTGCAAGGAGCCGGCCCTAATTAGGGGCGGCCACAGGTGCAAGGGGCAGGCCCTAATTAGGGGCGGGCACAGGTGCAAGGCGCCGGCACTAATTTGGGGAGGGCACAGGTTCAAGGGCCCGGCCCTAATTAGAGGCGGGCACAGATGTAAGCGGCAGGCCCTAATTAGGGGCGGGCAGAGGTTTATGGGCCGGGACCTAATTAGGGGCGGGCACAGGTGCAGGGGACCGGCCCTAATTAGGGGCGGACAGAGGTGCATGGGCCGGACCATAATTAGGGGCGGGCAGAGGTGCATGGACCGGGCCCTAATTAGGGGGGCGGGCACAGGTGCAAGGGGCCGGCCCTTATTAGGGGCGGGCAGAGGTGCAGGGGACCGGCACTAATTAGGGGCGGGCAGAGGTGCATGGACCGGGCCCTAATTAGGGGCGGGCACAGGTGCAAGGGTCCGACTCTAATTCGGAGCGGGCAGAGGTGCATGGGCCGGGCCCTAAATAGGGGCGGCACAGGTGCAAGGGCACGGCCCTAATTAGAGTCGGGCACAGGTGCAGGCGGCGGGCCCTAATTAGGGGCGGGCACAGGTGCAAGGGCCTGGCCCTAATTAAGGGCGGGCACAGGTGCAGGAGGCAGGCACTAATTAGGGGTGGGCACAGGTACAGGGGGCCCGCCCTAATTAGGGGCGGGCACAGGTGCATGGGGCGGTCCCTAATTAGGGGCGGGCACATGTGCAGGCGGCCGGCCCTAATTTGGGACAGGCACAGGTGCAAGGGGCGGGCCCTAATTAGTGGGGGGCACAGGTGCAAGGGGCCGGCCCTAATTATGGGCGGGCAGAGGTGCATAGGCCAGTCCCTAATTAGGGGCAAAAAACAAAAAATCGAAAATAAATATTTTGGGGCACGGGTTTCGGGGTGCAGGGGTGCACACACCCTAACCCTAGACAAAATAAATAAGTAATGATAAATTAAAATTTGGGGTCCAGGATTTTTGAAGTATAGGTGTTCAAGTACCGTAACGCTTAACCTAACTAAAAATAAATAACAAAACCAAAAATTAAAAATAAATATTTTGGGGGCGCGAGTTTCGGGGGTGAAGGGGTGCACGCACCCTAATCCTAGGGAAAATAAGTAATGAAAAATTAAAATTTGGGGTCCTAGATTTTGGGGGTGTTGGGGTACAAGCACCCTAACGGTAAACCTAACTTAAATAAATAATAAACCAAAAATCAAAAATTAAAATTTGGGGGGCGTGAGATTCAGGGTGAGGGGTTCATGCACTCTAAACCTCAGCAAAATATATACATAATGAAAAGTGAAATTTGGGGGGCGTGGATTTTGGGGGTGTGGGGCTCCTCGCACTCTAACACTAAACGTAACTTAAATAAATAAATAATAAACAGAAAATCAAAAATAAAAATTTTGGGGGCGCGGGTTTCGGGGTGAAGGGGTGCATGCATCCAAACCCTAGGCAAAATAAATAAGTAATGAATAATTAAAATTTGGGGTCCTGGTTTTTGGGGGTGTTGGGGTATAAGCTCCCTAATGCTAAACCTAACTTAAATAAATAATAAACCAAAAATCAAAAATTAAAATTGGGGGCGCTAGTTTCGGGGTGAGGGGTGCACGCAACCTAACCCTAAGCAAAATAAATACATAATGAAAATTTAAAAATTGGGGGGCGTGGAATTTGGGGGTGTGGGGGTACACGCACCCTAACACTTAACCTAAATACATAATTAATAAAGAATGAAAGAAGAATTAAAATTTGGGGGTTGTGAATTTTGGGAGCGTTGGGGTACATACACCCTAACCTAAGCCTAACTTAAATAAATAAATAATGAATACATAATGAAAAATTGATATTTGGGGGGCGCTGGTTTCTGGGTGTGTGGGTACACGCACCCTAAACCTAAAGCTAAGCTTAACCCTAAGCTAAATAAATAATGAAAAATTAAAGTGTGCAGGAAGTGGTTTTGGGGATGTGGGGGTACACGCACCCTAACCCTAAACCTAACTTAGACAAATAAATAAGTACATAAGGAAAAAATTAAAATTTGGGGAGCATGGATTTTGGGGGTGTTGGGGGTACACTCACCCTAACCCAAACTGAAATAAATAATTAATAAATAAATAATGAAAAATAAAATACGGGGGGCGCTTGGTTTTGAAGTTAGGGGTGCATGCACCCTAACTCTAACCCTAACCCTAAGCTAAATAAATAATGAAAAATAAAAATTTGTGGGGCGTGGATTTTGGAGGTGTGGGGGTACACGCTCCCTAACCTTAACCCTAACTTAAAAAAATAAGTAATCAAAAATTAAAATTTGTGGGGCGTGGGTTTCAGGGAGAGGGGTGCACGCACACTATCCCTAAACCTAAGCAAAATCAATAAATAATGAAACATTAAAATTTGGGGGGGTGGATTTTGGGGTGTGGGAATACACGAACTCTAACCCTAACCCTAACTTAATAAATAAATAAATAAATAATAAATAAATAATGAAAAATTAAATATGGGAGGATGCCTGGTTTCGGGTCAGTGGGTGCATGCACCCTAACTCTAACCCTAACTCTAAGCTAAATAAATAATAAAAAATAAAAATATGGGGAGGCATGGATTTTGGGGGTGTGGGGCTCATCGCACCCTAACACTAAACAAAACTTAAATAAATAAATAATAAACAAAAAAACAAAAAAATTTTGTGGTCCCGGGTTTGGGGGTGAAGTGGTGCATACACCCTAACCCTAGGCAAAATAAATAAGTAATTATAAATTAAAATTTGGGGTCCTGGATTTTGGGGGTGTTGGGGTACAAGCACCCTACCGCTAAACCTAACTGAAATAAATAATAAACCAATAATCAAAAATAAATATTTAGGTGGCATGGGTTTCGGGGTGAAGGGGTGCACGCACCCTAACCCTAGGCAAAATAAATAAGTAATAAAAATTAAAATTTGGGGTCCTGGATATTGGGGGTGTTGGGGTACAAGCACCCTAACGCTAAACCTAACTTAAATAAATAATAAACCAAAAATCAAAAATTAAAATTTGGGTGGCGTGGGTTTCGGGGTGAAGGGGTGCACGAACCCTAAGCCTAGACAAAATAAATACGCAATGAAAAATTAAAATTTGGGGTTCTAGATTTTGGGGTATTGGGATAAAAGCACCCTAATGCTAAACCTAACTTAAGTAAATTATAAAGCAAAAATCAAAAATTTAAATTCGGGGGATGATTGGTTTTGAAGTTAGGGGGCACGCACCCTAACTCTAACCCTAACTCTAAGCTGAATAAATAATGAAAAATAAAAACTTGCGGGGCGTGGATTTTGGAGGTGTGGGGGTACACGCTCCCTAACCTTAACCCTAACTTAAATAAATAAATAATAAATAATTAAAAGTTAAAATTGGGGGGGCGTGGGTTTCAGGGAGAGGCGTGCACGCACACTATCCATAAACCTAAGCAAAAAAAATAAATAATGAAACATTAAAATTTGGGGGGCGTGGATTTTGGAGTGTGGGAGTACACGAATTGTAACCCTAACCCTAACTTATAAATAAATAAAAAATAAATAAATAATGAAAAATTAAATATGTGGGGGTGCCTGGTGTCGGGTGAGTGGGTGCATGCACCCTAACTCTAACCCTAACTCTAAGCTAAATAAATAATGAAAAATAAAAATTTGGTGAGTGGGGATTTTGGGGGTGTGTGGCTCCGCGCACCCTAACACTAAACCTAACTTAAATAAATAAATAATAAACAAAAAAACAAAAATAAAAATTTGGAGGGCACGGGTTTCGGAGTGAAGGGGTGCACGCACCCTAACCCTAGGCAAAATAAATAAGTAATGAAAAATTAAATTTTGGTGTCCTGGATTTTGCGGGTGTTGGGGTACAAGCACCCTAATGCTAAACCTAACGTAAATAAATAATAAACCAAAAATCAAAAAACAAAATTTGGGGGCACGAGTTTCGGGGTGAGGGGTGCACGCACCCTAACCCTAAGCAAAATAAATACGTAATGAAAAAGTAAAAATTGGGGTGCGTGGAATTTGGGGGTGTGGGGTTACATGCACCCTAACAATAATCATAATTAATTAATTAATAAAGAAAGAAAGAATAATTAAAATTTGGGGCTTGTGGACTTTGGGAGTGTGGGGGTACATGCATCCTAACCTAACCCTAACTTAAATAAATAAATAAATAAATAATGAATACAAAAGGAAAGATAAATATTTGGGGGGCGCTGGTTTCGGGGTGTGGGGGTACACGCACCCTAACCCTAAAGCTAACCTTAACCCTAAGCTAAATAAGTAATGAAAAATTAAAGTTTGCCGGGAGTGGTTTTGGGGGTGTGGGGGTATACGCACCCTAACCCTAAACCTAACTTAAATAAGTAAATAACAACAAAATTAAAATTTGGGGAGCGTGGATTTTGGGGGTGTGGGGGGTACACTCACTCTAACCCGAACTGATATAAATGAAAAATAAATAAATAATGAAAAATTAAAGTTCGGGGGGCACTTGGTTTGGAAGTTAGGGGTGCATGCACCCTAACTCTAACCCTAACCCTAATATAAATAAATAATGAAAGATAAAAATTTGCGGGGTGTGGATTTTGGAGATGTGGGGGTACATGCTCCCTAACCTTAACCCTTGCTTAAATAAATAAATACTAAATAATCAAAAGTTAAAATTTGGGGGGCGCAGGTTTCAGGGAGAGGGGATGCACGCACACTATCACTAAACCTAAGCAAAATAAATAAATAATGAAACATTAAAATTTGGGGGGCATGGATTTTGGGGTGTCTGAGTACACGATCTCTAACCCTAACCCTGAATTAAATAAATAAATAATGAAAAATTATATATGGGGGGGGTGCCTGGTTTCGGGTGAGTGGGTGCATGCACCCGAACTCTAACCCTAACTCCAAACGAAATAAATAATGAAAAATAAAGATTTGGGGGCCTGGATTTTGGGGGTGTGGGGCTCCTCGCACCCTAACACTAAACCTAACTTAAATAAATAAATAATAAACAAAAAAACAAAAATAAAAATTTTGGGGGCACGGGTTTCGGGGTGAAGGTGTGTACGTACCCTAACCCTAGGCAAAATAAATAAGTAATGAAAAATTAAAATTTGGGGTCCTGGATTTTGGGGGTGTTGGGGTACAAACACCCTAATGCTGAACCTAAATTAAATAAATAATGAACCAAAAATCTAAAATTTGGGGGGCGCGAGTTTTGGAGTGAGGGGTGCACGCACCCTAACCCTAAGCAAAATAAATACATAATGAAAAAGTAAAGTTTGGGGGGCGTGGATTTCGGGGGTGTGTGGGTACACGCACCCTAACACTAAACCTAAATAAATAATTAATAAAGAAAGAATAATTAAAATTTGGGGGTTGAGGATTTTGGGAGAGTGGAGGTACATGCACCCTAACCTAACTCTAACATAAATAAATAAATAAATAAATAATGAATACATAGTGAAAAATTAATATTTGGGGATGCTGGTTTCGGGTTGTGGGAGTACACGCCCCCTAACCCTAAAGCTAACCTTACCCCTAAGCTAAATAAGTAATGAGAAATTAAAGTTTGCGGGGAGTGGTTTTGGGGGTGTGGGGGTACACGCACCCTAACCCTAAACCTAACTTAAATAAAAAAATAAATAATAAAGAAAAAATTAAAATTTGGGGAGCGTGGATTTTGGGGGTGTGGGGGGTACACTAACCCTAACCCAAACTGAAATAAATAATAAATAAATAAATGAAAAATTAAAAATCGGGGGGCGCCTGGTTTTGAAGTTAGGTGCATGCACCCTAACTCTAACCCTAACCCTAAGCTAAATAAAGAAAAATAAAAATTTGCAGGGCGTGGATTTTGGAGGTGTGGGGGTACACGTTCCCTAACCTTAACCCTAACTTAAATAAATAAATAGTAAATAATCAAAAATTAAAATTTGTGGGGCATGGGTTTCAGGGAGAGGGGGTGCACGCACACAATCCTTAAACCTAAGCAAAACAAATAAATAAGGAAACATTAAAATTTGGGGGGAGTGGATTTTGGGGTGTGGGAGTACACGAACTCTAACCCTAACCCTAAATTAAATAAATAAACAATAAATAAATAAATAATGAAAAATTAAATACGGGGGGGTGCCTGGTTTCGGGTGACTGGGTGCATGCACCCTAACACAAACCCTAACTCTAAGCTAAATAAATAATGAAAAATAAAAATTTGGGGTCCCTGAATATTGGGGGTTTGGGGCTCCTCGCACCCTAACACTAAACCTAACTTAAATAAATAAATAATAAACAAAAAATCAAAAATAAAAATTTTGGGGGCACGGGTTTCAGGGTGAAGGGGTGCACGACCCCTAACCCAAGGCAAAATAAATAAGTAATGAAAAATTAAAATTTGGGGTCCTGGATTTTGGGGGTGTTGGGGTACAAGCACCCTAACACTAAACATAACTTAAATAAATAATAAACCAAAAAATGAAAAATTAAAATTTGGGGGTCGCGAGTTTCGGGGTGAGGGGTGCCCGCACCCTAACCCAAATCAAAATAAATACGTAATGAAAAAGTAAAATTTGGAGGGCGTGGATTTTGGGGGTGTGGGGGTACACGCACCCTAACACTAAACCTAAATAAATAATAAAGAAAGAAAGAATAATTAAAATTTGGGGGTTGTGAATTTTGGGAGTGTGGGGGTACATGCACCCTAACCTAACCCTAACTTAAATAAATAAATAAATAATGAATACATAATCAAAAATTCATATTTGGGGGGCGCTGGTTTCGGGGTGTGGGGGTACACGCACCCTAACCCTAAAGCTAACCTTAACCGTCAGCTATATAAGTAATGAAAAATTAAATTTTGCGGGAATTGGTTTTGGGGGTGTGGGGGTACACGCACCCTAACCCTAAACCTAACTTAAATAATTAAATAAATAACGAACAAATTAAAATTTGGGGAGCGTGGATTTTGGGGGTGTGGGGGGTGCACTCACCCTTACCCAAACTGAAATAAATAATAAATAAATAAATTATGAATAATTAAAATTCGGGGGGCGCTTGGTTTTGAATTTTAGGGTGCACACACCCTAACTCTAACCCTAACCCTCAGCTAAATAAATAATGAAAAATAAAAATTTGTGGGGCATGGATTTTGGAGGTATGGGGGTACACGCTCCCTATCCTTTACCCTAACTTAAATAAAAATATAATAAATAATCAAAATTAAAATTGGGAGGGCGCGGGTTTCAGGGAGAGGGGGTGTACGCACACTATCCCTAAAACTAAGCAAAATAAATAAATAATGAAATATTAAAATTTGGGGGGCAAGGATTTTGGGGTGTGGGAGTACACGAACTCTAACCCTAACCCTAACATAAATAAATAAATAATAAATAAACAAATAATGAAAAATTAAATATGGGGGGGTGCCTGGTTTTGGGTGAGTGGGTGCATGCACTCTAACTCTAACCCTAAATCTTAGCTAAATAAATAATGAAAAATAAAATTTTGGGGGGCGAGGATTTTGGGGGTGTGGTGCTCCTTGCACCCTAACACTAAACCTAACTTAAATAAATAAATAATAAACAAAAAACCAAAAGAAAAATTATGGGGGCGCGGGTTTCGGGGGTGAAGGGGTGCATGCACCCTAACCCTAGGCAAAATAAATAAGTAATGAAAAATTCAAATTTGGGGTCCTGGATTTTGGGGGTGTTGGGTTACAAGCACCCTAATGCTAAACCTAACTTAAATAAATAATAAACCAAAAATCAAAAATTAAAATTTGGGGGCACGAGTTTCGGGGTGAGGGGTGCACGCACCCTAATCCTAAGCAAAATAAAAACATAATGAAAAAGTAAAAATTGGGGGGCGTGGATTTTGGGGGTGTGGGGGTACTTGCACTCTAACACTAAACCTAAATAAACAATTAATAAAGAAAAAAAGAATAATTAAATTTGGGGTTTGTGGACTTTGGGAGTGTGGGGGTTCATGCACCCTAACCTAAACCTAACTTCAATAAATAAATAAATAATGAATACATAATGAAAAATTAATATTTGGGGGCACTGGTTTCGGGGTGTGGGGGTACACGCAGCCTAACCCTAAAGCTAAGCTTAACCCTAAGCTAAATAAATAATGAAAAGTTAAAGTTTGCAGGGAGTGGTTTTGGGGGTGTGGGGGTATACGCACCCAAACCCTAAACCTAACTTAAATAAATAAATAAATAACAATAAAATTAAAATTTGGGGAGCGTGGATTTTGGGAGTATGGGGGGTACACTCACTCTACCCCGAACTGAAGTTAATAAATAAATAAATAATGAAAAATTAAATTTCGGGGGGCCCGAATTAGGAACGGGCACAGGTGCAAGGGACCGGCCCTAAATAGGGGCGGGCACAGGTGCAAGGGGCCGGCCCTAATTAGGGGCGGGCACAGATGCAAGGGGCCGGCCCTAGTTAGGAGCGGGCAGAGGTGCAAGGGGCCGGCCCTAATTAGGGGCGGACAGAGGTGCAAGGGGCCGGCCCTAATTATGGGTGGGCACAGGTGCATTGGGTAGGCCCTAATTAGGAGCGGGCACAGGTGCAAGGGGCCGGCCCTAATAAGGGGCGGGCACAGGTGCAAGGGGCCGGCCCTAATTAGGGGCGGGCACAGGTGCAAGGGGCCGGCCCTAATTAGGGGCGGTCACAGGTTCAAGCGGCCGGCCATAAATAGGGGCGGACACAGGTGCAAGTGTCCGGCCCTAACGAGGGGCGGGCAAAGGTGAAAGGGGCCGGCCCTAAATAGGGGCGGGTACAGGTGCAAGGGGCCGGCCCTAATTAGCGGCGGGCACAGGTCCAAGGGGCAGGCCCTAATTAGGGGCGGACACAGGTGCAAGGAGCCGGCCCTATTTAGGGGCGGTCACAGGTGCAAGAGGAGGGCCCTAATTAGGGACGGGCCCTAGTCCAATGGGCTGGATCTAATTAGGTGCGGGCACTGGTGCAAGGGGCCGGGCAAATTTAGGGGCAGGCACAGGTTCCAGGGGCGGGCCCTAATTAGGGGCGGGCACAGGTGCAGGGGGCCGGCCCTACTTAGCGGCGGGCACAGGTACAGGGGGCCGGCCCTAATTAGTGGCGGGCACAGGTGCAGGGCGCCGGCCCTACGTAGCGGCGGGCACAGGTGCAATTGGCCGGCTCTAATTAGGGGAGGGCAAAGGTGAATGGGCCAGGCCCTAATTAGGGGCGGGCACAGCTGCAAGGGGCCGGCCCTAATTAGGGGCGGGCACAGGTACAGGGTGCCGGCCCTACTTAGGGAAGGGCACAGGTGCAGTGGGCGGGACCTAATTAGGGGCTGGCACAGGTGCATGGGGCCGGCACTACTTAGGGGAGGCCACAGGTGCAGGGGGAGGGCCCGAATTAGCCGTGGGCACAGTTGCAGGGGGCAGGCCCTAAGTGGGGGCAGGCAGAGTTGCAAGTGTCCGGCCCTAATTAGGGGCGGACACAAGTGCAGGGGCGGGCCCTAATTAGGGGCTGGAACAGGTGCAGGGGGCCGGCCCTAATTAGGGGCGGGTAGAGGTGCAAGGGGCCAGCCCTAATTAGAGGAGGGCATAGGTGCAAGGGGCGGGCCCTAAATAGGGGCGAGCACAGGTGCAAGGGGCGGGCCTTAATTAGGGGCGGGCACAGGTCCAAGGGGCGGGCCCTACTTAGTGGCGGGCACTGGTGAAAGGGGCCGGCCTTAATTAGGGACGGGCACAGTTGCAGGTGGCGGGACCTAATTAGGGGCGGGCACAGGTCCAGGCGGCGGGCCCTTATTAGGTGCGGGCACAGGTGCAGGGGGCCGGACCCTAGTAGGTGCGGGCACAGGTACAGGGGGCTGACCGTAATTAGGGGCGGGCACAGGTGCAGGGGTCAGCCCTAATTAGGGGCGGGCACAGGTGCAGGGGGCGGGCCCTCATTAGGGGCGGGCATAGGTGCAGAGGGCCGGCGCTAATTGGGGTCGGGCACAGGTGCAGGGGGCGGGTCCTACCTAGGGGCGAGCACAGGTGCAGGGGCCCGGCCCTACTTAGGGTAGGGCACAGGTGCAGGGGGCGGGCCCTAATTAGGGGCGGGCACAGGTTCAGGGGGCCCGCCATACTTAGGGGCGGGCACAGGTGCAGGGAGCGGGCCCTAATTAGGGTTGGCACAGGTGTAGGGGGCCGGCACTAATTTCGCGCGGGCACAGGTGCAGGGTGCGGGCCCTAATTAGGGAAGGGCAAATGTGCAGGGGACCGGCGCTAATTAGTGGCGGAAACATGAGCAGGGGGCCCACCCTAATTAGAGGCAGGCACAGGTGCAGGATGCGGGCGCTAATTACGGGCGGGCACAGGTGCAGGGGCCGACCCTAAGTAGGGACGGGCACAGGTGCAGGGGTCGGGCCCTACTTCGGTGTGGGCACAGGTGCCGCGGGCCGGAACTAATTAGGGGAGGGCACAGGTGCAGGGGGCGGGCCCTACTTAGGGGCGGGCACATGTGCAAGGGGCGGGCCCTATTAGGGGCGGGCACAGGTGCAGGGGGCGGGCCTTAATTAGGGGCGGGCACAGGTGCAGGGGGCGGGCCCTAATTAGGGGCGGGCACAGTTGCAAGGGGCCGGCCCTAATAAGGGGCCGGCACAGGTGAAGGGGTCGGGCCCTAATTAGGGGCAGGCACAGGTGCAGGGGGCCGGCCCTAATTAGGGGAAGGCACAGGTGCCGCGGGCTGGAACTAATTAGGGGAGGGCACAGGTGCAGGGGGCGGGCCCTACTTAGGGGCGGGCACATGTGCAAGGGGCCGGCCCTATTAGGGGCGGGCACAGGTGCAGGGGGCGGGCCTTAGTAGGGGCGGGAACAGGTGCAGGGGGCGGGCCCTAAATAGGGGCGGGCACAGTTGCAAGGGGCCGGCCCTAATAAGGGGCCGGCACAGGTGAAGGGGTCGGGCCCTAATTAGGGGCAGGCACAGGTGCAGGGGGCCGGCCCTAATTAGGGGCAGGCACAGGTGCAAGGGGCGGGGCCTAATTAGAGGCGGGCACAGGTGCAAGGGCCTGGTCCTAATGAGTGACGGGCACAGGTGCAGAAGGTGGGCCCTAATTAGGGGCTGCACAGGTGCAAGGGCCCGGCCATAATTAGAGGCGGGTACAGGTGCAGGGGTCGGTCCCTACTTCGGTGTGGGCACAGGTGCCGCGGGCCGGCCTTAAATAGGGGAGGGCACAGGGGCAAGGGGCGGGCCCTACTTAGGGGCGGGCACTGGTACAAGGGGCGGGCCCTAATTAGGGGCGGGCACAGGTTCAGAGGGCACGCCCTACTTATCGGCAGGCACAGGTGCAGGGGGCGGGCCTTAATTAAGGGCGGGCACAGGTTCAGGGCGCCGGCCCTAATTAGGGGCGGGCACAGTTGCAGGGGGCCGGCCGTAATTAGGGGCGGACACAGGTGCAGAGGGCAGGCCGTAATTAGGGGCGGGAACAGATGCAGGGGGCAGGCCCTAATTAGAGGTGGGCCCAGGTTCAGAGGGCAGGCCATAATTAGGGGCGGGCACAGGTGCAGGGGGCCGGCCCTAATTAGGGGCCGGCACAGGTGCAAGGGGCCGGCCCTAATCAGAGGCGGGCAGAGGTGTAAGTTGCCGGCCCTAATTAGGGGCCGGCACAGGGGCAAGGGGCCGGCCCTAATTAGAGGTGGGCAGAGGTGCAAGGGGCAGGCCCAGTTAGGGGCCGGCATAGATGCAAGGGGCCGGCCCTAATTAGGGGCGGCCACAGGTGCAAGGTCCCGGCACTAATTAGGGGCGGGCACAGGTGCAAGGGGCGGGCCCTAATTAGGGGCGGGCACAGGTGTAAGGGGCCGGCCCTAATTAGGTACGGGCAGAGATGCAAGGGGACTGCCCTAATTAGAGGCGGGCACAGATGGAAGGGGCAGGCCATAATTAGGGGCGGGCAGAGGTGAATGGGCCGGGCCCTAATTAGAGGCGGGCACAGATGGAAGGGGCAGGCCATAATTAGGGGCGGGCAGAGGTACATGGGCCGGGCCTTAATTAGAGGCGGGCACAGATGGAAGGGGCAGGGCAAAATTAGGGGCGGGCACAGGTGCAAGGGGCCGGCCCTAATTAGAGGCGGGCACAGATGGAAGGGGCAGGCCATAATTAGGGGCGGGCAGAGGTGCATGGGCCGGGCCCTAATTAGGGGTGGGCACAGGTACAGGGGGCCAGGCCTAATTAGAGGCGGGCAGAGGTGTATGGGCCGTGCCCAAATTAGGGGTGGGCACAGGTGCAAGGGGCGGACCCTAATTAGGGGCGGACACAGGTGCAAGGGGCCGGCCCTATTTAGGGGCGGTCACAGGTGCAAGGGGCCGGCCCTAATTAGGGGCGGGCAGAGGTGAATTGGCCGGGCCCTAATTAGGGGCGGGCACAGGTGCAAGGGGCCGACCGTAATGAGGAGCGGGCAGAGGTGCATGGGCCGGGACCTAATTAGGGGCAGGCACAAGTTCAAAGGGCCGGCTCTAATTATGGGCGGGCACAGGTGCAGGGGGCCGGCCCTAATTAGGGGCGGGCACAGTTGCAAGGGGCGGGCCCTAATTAGGGGCGGGCAAAGGTGCAAGGGGCCGGCCCTAATTAGGGGCGGGCAGAGGTGCATGGTCCGGGCCCTAAGTAAGGGCGGGCCCAGTTGCAAGGGGCCGGCCCTAATTAGGGGCAGGCAGAGGTGAATGTGCCGGGCCCTAATTAGGGGCGGGCACAGATGCAAGGAACGGGCCCTAATTAGGGGCGGGCACAGGTGCAAGCGGCTGGCCCTAGTTAGGGGAGTGCAGAGGTGCATGGGCCGGGCCCTAATTAGGGTCCTGTACAGGTGCAAGGGGCCGGCCCTAATAAGGGGCGGGCACAGGTGCAAGGGGCCGGCGCTAATTAGGGTCGGGCAGAGGTGCATGGGCCGGACCCTAATTAGGGTCGGGCACGGGTCAAGGGGCCGGCGCTAATTAGGGGCGGGCAGAGGTGCAAGGGGCCGGCCCTTATTAGGGGCGGGCAAAAGAGCAAGGGACAGGCCCTAATTAGGGGCAGGCACAGGTGAAAGGGGCCGGCCCTAATTAGCGGAAAGCACAGTTGCAAGGGCCGGGCCCTAATTACGGGCCGGCACAGGTGCAGGGGAACAGCCCTAATAAGGGGGGGTTCACAGGTGCAAGGGGCGGGCCTAATTAGGGGCGGGCACAGGTGTAAGGGCCTGGCCCTAATTAGGGGCAGGCACAGGTGCAGAGGGCGGGCCATAATTAGGGGCGGGCACAGATGCAGGGGGCCGGCCCTAATTATGGGCGGGAACAGGTTCAGGGGGCCGGGCCTAATTAGGGGCGGGAACAGTTGCAGGGGACCGGCCATAATTAGGGGCGGGCACAGGTGCAGGGGGCCGGCCCTAAGTAGGGGCGGGCACAGGTGCAGAGGGCGGACCATAATTAGGGGCGGACACAGATGCAGGGGGCCGGCCCTAATTATGGGCGGGCACAGGTGCAGAGGTCGGGCCCTAATTAGGGGCGGGCACAGGTGCAGGGGGCCGGCCCTAAGTAGGGGCGGACACAGATGCAGGGGGCCGGCAATAATTATGGGCGCGGACAGGTGCAGAGGTCGGGCCCTAATTAGGGGCGGGCACAGGTGCAAGGGGCCGTCCCCAATTAGGGGCGGACACAGTTGCAAGGGGCCGGCGCTAATTCGGGGCGGGCAGAGGTGCATGGGCCCTACCCTAATTAGGGTCGGGCACAGGTGCAAGGGGCCGGCGCTAATTCGGGGCGGGCAGAGGTGCAAGGGACGGACCCTCATTAGGGTCGGGCACAGGTGCAAGGGGCCGGCCCTAATTAGGGGCGGGCAGAGGTGCATGGTCCGGGCCCTAATTAAGGGGGGAACAGTTGCAAGGGGCCGGCCCTAATTAGGGGCAGGCAGAGGTGAATGTGCCGGGCCCTAATTAGGGGCGGGCACAGGTGCAAGGGGCTGGCCCTAATTAGGGGAGTGCAGAGGTGCATGGTGCCGGCCCTAATTAGGGGCGGGCACAGGTGCAAGGGGTCGGCCCTAATTAGGGGCGGGCAGAGGTGCAGGGGCCGGCCCTAATTAGGGGCGGGCACAGGTTCAGGGGGCGGGCCCTAGTTAAGGGGGGCACAGGTGCAAGAGGCCGGTCCTAATTAGGGGCGGGCCCAGGTTCAGGGGCGGGCCCTAATTAGGGGCGGGCACAGATGCAAGGAACGGGCCCTAATTAGGGGCGGGCACAGGTGCAAGCGGCTGGCCCTAATTAGGGGAGTGCAGAGGTGCATGGGCCGGGCCCTAATTAGGGTCGGGTACAGGTGCAAGGGGCCGGCCCTAATAAGGGGCGGGCACAGGTGCAAGGGGCCGGCGCTAATTAGGGTCGGGCAGAGGTACATGGGCCGGACCCTAATTAGGGTCGGGCACGGGTCAAGGGGCCGGCGCTAATTAGGGGCGGGCAGAGGTGCAAGGGGCCGGCCCTTATTAGGGGCGGGCAAAAGAGCAAGGGACAGGCCCTAATTAGGGGCAGGCACAGGTGAAAGGGGCCGGCCCTAATTAGCGGAAAGCACAGTTGCAAGGGCCGGGCCCTAATTACGGGCCGGCACAGGTGCAGGGGAACAGCCCTAATAAGGGGGGTTCACAGGTGCAAGGGGCGGGCCTAATTAGGGGCGGGCACAGGTGTAAGGGCCTGGCCCTAATTAGGGGCAGGCACAGGTGCAGAGGGCGGGCCATAATTAGGGGCGGGCACAGATGCAGGGGGCCGGCCCTAATTATGGGCGGGAACAGGTTCAGGGGGCCGGGCCTAATTAGGGGCGGGAACAGTTGCAGGGGACCGGCCATAATTAGGGGCGGGCACAGGTGCAGGGGGCCGGCCCTAATTAGGGGCGGGCACAGGTGCAGAGGGCGGACCATAATTTGGGGCGGACACAGATGCAGGGGGCCGGCCCTAATTATGGGCGCGCACAGGTGCAGAGGTCGGGCCCTAATTAGGGGCGGGCACAGGTGCAGGGGGCCGGCCCTAATTAGGGGCGGGCACAGGTGCAGAGGGCGGGCCCTAATTAGGGGCGGGAACAGGTGAAGGGGCCGGCCCTAAATAGGGCCGGGCACAGGTGCAAGGCGCGGGCCCTAATTAGGGGCGGACACAGATGCAGGGGGCCGGCCCTAATTATGGGCGCGCACAGGTGCAGAGGTCGGGCCCTAATTAGGGGCGGGCACAGGTGCAGGGGGCCTGCCCTAATTAGGGGCGGGCACAGGTGCAGGGGGCCGGGCCGAATTAGGGGCGGGCACAGCTGCAAGGGGCCGGCCCTAAATATGGGCGGGCACAGGTGCAAGGGGCCGGCCCTAATTAGGGATAGGCACAGGTGCAAGGGGCCGACCCTAATTAGGGGCGGGCACAGCTGCAAGTGGCCAGCCCTACTTACGGGCGGGCACACGTGAAAGGGTCCGGCCCTAATTAGGGGCGGGCACAGGTGCAAGGGGCCGGCCCTAGTTACGGGCGGGAAAAGGTGCATGGGACCGGCCCTAATTAGGGGCGGACACAGATGCAGGGGGCCGGCCCTAATTATGGGCGCGCACAGGTGCAGAGGTCGGGCCCTAATTAGGGGCGGGCACAGGTGCAGGGGGCCGGCCCTAATTAGGGGCGGGCACAGGTGCAGGGGGCCGGCCCTAGTAGGGGCGGGCACAGTTGCAAGGGGCGGGCCCTAATTAGGGGCGGGCAGAGGTGCATGGGACGGGCCCTAATTAGGGGCCGGCGGAGGTGCAAGTATCCGGCCCTAATTAGGGGCCAGCACAGGTGGAGAGGTCAGGCCCTAATTAGGGGCAGACAGAGGTGCATGGGCCAAGCCCTAATAAGGGGCGGGCACAGGTGCAGGGGGCCTGGCCTAATTAGGGGCGGGCACAGGTGCAAGGGACTGGCCCTAATTAGGGGCGGGCAGAGGTTTATGGGCCAGGCCCTAATTAGGGGCGGGCACAGGTGTAGGAGGCCGGGCCTAATTAGGGGTGGGCTGAGGTGGATGGGCCGGGCCCTAATTAGGGGCGGGCACAGGTGCAGGGGGCCGGGCCTAATTAGGGGCGGGCACAGGTGCAGAGGGCGGGCCATAATTAGGAGCGGGCACAGATGCAGGGGACCGGCCCTAATTAGGGGCGGGCACAGGTGCATGGGCCGGGCCCTAATTAGGGTTGGAACAGGTGCAGGGGACGGGCATTAAATTGGGGCGGGCACAGGTGCAGGGCCAGGACCTAATTAGGGGCGGGCACAGGTGAAGGGGGCTGGCCCTAATTAGGGGCGCGCACAGGTGCAGGGGGCGGTCCCGAATTATGGGCGGGCACAGATGCAGGGGGCCGGCCCTAATAAGCGGCGGGCACAGGTGCAGGGAGCGGTCCCTAATCGGGGCGGGCACAGGTGCAAGGGGCGGGCCCTAATTAAGGGGGCACAGGTGCAAGGTAGGGGCCCTAATTACAGGCGGGCACAGGTTCATGGGGTCGGCCCTGGTAGCGGCCGGCAGAGGTGCATGGGCTGGGCCCTAATTAGGGGCGGCCACAGGTGCAAGGGGCCGGCACTACTTAGGGGCGGGCACAGGGGAAAGGGGCCGGCCCGAGTAGAGGCGGGCACAGGTGCAAGGGACAGGCTATAATTAGGGGCGGGCATAGTTGCAAGGGGTGGGCCCTAATTAGGGGCGCGCACAGGTGCAGGGGGTGGTCCCGAATTATGGGCGGGCACAGATGCAGGGGGCCGGCCCTAATTAGCGACGGGCACAGGTGCAGGGAGCGGTCCCTAATCGGGGCGGGCACAGGTGCAAGGGGCGGGCCCTAATTAAGGGGGCACAGGTGCAAGGTGGGGGCCCTAATTACGGGCGGGCACAGGTTCATGGGGTCGGCCTTAATTAGCGGCCGGCAGAGGTGCATGGGCTGGGCCCTAATTAGGGGCGGCCACAGGTGCAAGGGGCCGGATCTACTTAGGGGCGGGCACAGGGGAAAGGGGCCGGCCCGAGTAGAGGCGGGCACAGGTGCAAGGGACAGGCTATAATTAGGGGCGGGCACAGGTGCAAGGGACAGGCTATAATTAGGGGCGGGCACAGTTGCAAGGGGTGGGCCCTAATTAGGGGCGGGCACAGGTGCAGGGGACGGGCCCTATTTAGGGGCGGGCACAGGACCAAGGGGCGGGCCCTAATTAGGGGCGAGCACAGGTACAAGGGGCGGGACGTAATTAGGGTCGGGCACAGGTGCAGGGGGCCGGCCCTACTTAGGGGTGGGCACAGGTGCAGGTGGCCGGCCCTACTTAGGGGCGTGCACAGGTGCAGGGGTCGGGCCCTGATTAGGGGCTGGCACAGGTGCAGGGGGCGGGCCCTAATTAGGGCCGGGCACAGGTGCAGGGGACGAGTGCTAATTAGGGGCGGGCACAGTTGCAAGGGGCTGGCTCTAATTAGGAGTGGGCACAGGTGCAAGGGGCCGGCTCTAATAAGGGGTGGGCACAGGTACAAATGGACGGCCCTAATTTCGGGCGGGCATAAGTGCAAGGGGCCGGCCCTAATTAGGGGCGGGCACAGGTGCAAGGGGTCGGCCATAAATAGGGGCGGGCAGAGGTGCATGGGCCGGGCCCTAATTAGCGGCGGCCACAGGTGCAAGGGGCCGGCCCTAATTAGGGGCGGGCACAGGTGCAAGGGGTCGGCCATAAATAGGGGCGGGCAGAGGTGCATGGGCCGGGCCCTAATTAGCGGCGGCCACAGGTGCAAAGGGCCGGCCCTAATTAGGGGCGGGCACAGGTGGAAGTTGGGGGCCCTAATTAGGGGCTGGCACAGGTGCAAGGGGTCGGCCATAAATAGGGGCGGGCAGAGGTGCATGGGCCGGGCCCTAATTAGCGGCGGCCACAGGTGCAAGGGGCCGGCCCTAATTAGGGGCGGGCACAGGTGCAAGGGGCGGGCCCTAATTAGTGGCGGGCGCAGGTGGAGGGGGCGGGCCCTAATTAGCGGCGGGCACAGGTTTAGGTGGCAGTCCCTAATTAGGGGCGGGCACAGGTGCAGGGGTCGGCCCTAATTAGGGGCGGACACAGGTGCAGGGGTAGGCCCTAATTAGGGGCGGGCACAGGTGCAGGGGGCCGGCGCTAATTAGTGCGGGCAGAGGTGCAGAGGACGGGCCCTAATTAGGGGCGGGCACAGGTGCAAGGGGCCAGCGCTAATTGGGGCAGGCACAGGAGCAGGGGGTGGGCCCTAATTAGGAGCAGGCACAGGTGCAGGGGGCCAGCCCTAATTAGGGGCGGAAACAGGTGCAGGGGAGGAGCGCTAATTATGGTCGGGCACAGGATGAGGGGGCCGGTCCTTCTTACGGGCGGGCACAGGTGCAGGGGGCGGCCCCTATAGGGGGGGCACAGGTGCAAGGGGCCGGCCCTAATTAGGGGCGGGCACAGGTGGAAGGTGGGGTCCCTAATTAGGGGCCGGCACAGGTGCAAGGGGTCGGCCTTAAATAGGGGCGGGCAGAGGTGCATGGGCCGGGCCCTAATTAGCGGCGCCCACAGGATCAAGGGGCTTGCCCTAATTAGGGCCAGGCACAGGTGCAAGGGGCTGGCCATAATTATGGGCGGGCACAGGTGCAGAGGACGGGCCCTAATTAGGGGCGGGTACAGGTGCAAGGGGCCAGCGCTAATTGGGACGGGCACAGGAGCAGGGGGTGGGCCCTAATTAGGGGCGGGCACAGGTGCAAGGGGCCGGCACTGAATACGGGCGGACAGAGTTGCAAGGGGCTGGCCCTAATTAGGGATAGGCACAGGTGCAAGGGGCCGGCCCTAATTAAGGGCGGGCACAGGTGCAAGTGGCCAGCCCTACTTACCGGCGGGCACAGGTGAAAGCGTCCGGCCCTAATTGGGGGCGGGCACAGGTGCAAGGGGCCGCCCTTGATGGGGCGGGCAAGGTGCAAGGGGCCGGCCCTTGTTAGGGCGGGCAGAGGTGCAAGGGGCCGGCCCTAATTAGGGGCGGGCACAGGTACAAGGGGTCTTCCCTAATTAGTAGCCGGCACAGGTGCAAGGGGCCGGCACTAATAAGGGGCGGGCACAGGTGCAAATGGCCGGCCCTAGTTAGGGGCGGGCATAGGTGCAAGGGGCCGGTCCTAATTAGGGACCGGCACAGGTGCAAGGGGCCGGCCCTAATGAGGGGCGGGCACAGGTGCAAGGGGCCGGCCCTAGTTAGGTGCGGGCAGAGGTGCAAGGGGCCGGCCCTAATTAGGGGCGGGCACAGGTGCAACGGGCTGGCCCTAAATAGGGGCGGGCAAAGGTGCAAGGGGCCGGCCCTAATTAGGGGCGAGCACAGGTGCAAGGGGCGGGCCCTAATTAGGGGCGGGCACAAGTGCAGGGGGCGGGCCCTCATTAGGGGCGGGCACAGGTGCAAGGGGCGGGTAATAATTAGGGGCGGACACTGGTGCAAGTGGCCGGCCCTATTTAGGGGCTGGCACAGGTTCAAGGAGCGGGCCCTAATTAGGGCCGGGCACAGGTGCAGGGGGCCGGCCCTACTTAGCTAGGGGCACAGGTGCAGGGGGACGGCCCTAATTATGGGAGGCGGTCCTACATAGGGGACGCATAAGTGCAGGGAGCGAGCACTAATTAGGTGTAGACACAGTGCAGGGGGAGGGCCCTACTTAGGGGCGGGCACACGTGCAGGGGGCCGGCCCTAATTAGGGGCAGACACAGGTGCAAGGTGCAGGCCCTAATTAGGGGGGCAAAGGTGCACGGGACGGACCCTAATTAGGGTCGGGAACAGGTGTAAGGGGCAAGCGCTAATTAGGGGCGGGCAGAGGTGCAAGGGCTGGACCCTAATTAGGGTCGGGCACAGGTGCAAGGGGCCGTCCCCAATTAGGGGCGGACACAGTTGCAAGGGGCCGGCGCTAATACGGGGCGGGCAGAGGTGCATGGGCCCTACCCTAAGTAGGGTCGGGCACAGGTGCAAGGGGCCGGCGCTAATTCGGGGCGGGCAGAGGTGCAAGGGACGGACCCTAATTAGGGTCGGGCACAGGTGCAAGGGGCCGGCCCTAATTAGGGGTGGGCAGAGGTGCATGGTCCGGGCTCTAATTAAGGTCGGGCACAGTTGCAAGTGGCCGGCCCTAATTAGGGGCAGGCAGAGGTGAATGTGCCGGGCCCTAATTAGGGGCGGGCACAGGTGCAAGGGGCTGGCCCTAATTAGGGGAGTGCAGAGGTGCATGGTGCCGGCCCTAATTAGGGGCGGGCACAGGTGCAAGGGGTCGGCCCTAATTAGGGGCGGGCAGAGGTGCAGGGGCCGGCCCTAATTAGGGGCGGGCACAGGTTCAGGGGGCGGGCCCTAATTAAGGGGGGCAAGGTGCAAGAGGCCGGCCCTAATTAGGGGCGGGCCCAGGTGCAGGGGCGGGCCCTAATTAGGGGCGGGCACAGATGCAAGGAACGGGCCCTAATTAGGGGCGGGCAGAGGTGCATGGGCCGGGCCCTAATTAGGGTCGGGTACAGGTGCAAGTGGCCGGCCCTAATAAGGAGCGGGCAGAGGTGCAAGGGTCCGGCGCTAATTAGGGTCGGGCAGAGGTGCATGGGCCGGACCCTAATTAGGGTCGGGCACGGGTCAAGGGGCCGGCGCTAATTAGGGGCGGGCAGAGGTGCAAGGGGCCGGCCCTTATTAGGGGCGGGCAAAAGAGCAAGGGACAGGCCCTAATTAGGGGCAGGCACAGGTGAAAGGGGCCGGCCCTAATTAGGGGAAAGCACAGTTGCAAGGGCCGGACCCTAATTACGGGCGGGCACAGGTGCAGGGGAACAGCCCTAATAAGGGGCGTTCACAGGTGCAAGGGGCGGGCCTAATTAGGGGCGGGCACAGGTGCAGGGGGCCGGCCCTAATTAGGGGCGGGCACAGGTGCAGGGGGCCGGCCCTAATTAGGGGCGGGCACAGGTGCAGAGGGCGGGCCCTGATTAGGGGCGGGCACAGGTGCAGGGGGCCGGCCCTAATTAGGGGCGGGCACAGGTGCAGAGGCCGGGCCCTAATTAGGGGCGGGAACAGGTGAAGGGGCCGGCCCTAAATAGGGCCGGGCACAGGTGCAAGGTGCGGGCCCTAATTAGGGGCTGACACAGATGCAGGGGGCCAGCCCTAATAATGGGCGCGCACAGGTGCAGAGGTCGGGCCCTAATTAGGGGCGGGCACAGGTGCAGGGGGCCGGCCCTAGTAGGGGCGGGCACAGGTGCAGGGGGCCGGCCCTAATTAGGGGCGGGCACAGTTGCAAGGGGCGGGCCCTAATTAGGGGCGGGCAGAGGTGCATGGGACGGGCCCTAATTAGGGGCCGGCAGAGGTGCAAGTATCCGGCCCTAATTAGGGGCCAGCACAGGTGGAGAGGTCAGGCCCTAATTAGGGGCCGACAGAGGTGCATGGGCCAAGCCCTAATAAGGGGCGGGCACAGGTGCAGGGGGCCTGGCCTAATTAGGGGCGGGCAGAGGTGGATGGGCCGGGCCTTAATTAGGGGCGGGCACAGGTGCAGGGGTCCGGGCCTAATTAGGGGCAGGCACAGGTGCAAGGGACTGGCCCTAATTAGGGGCGGGCAGAGGTTCATGGGCCGGGCCCTAATTAGGGGCGGGCACAGGTTTAGGATGCCGGGCCTAATTAAGGGTGGGCTGAGGTGGATGGGACGGGCCCTAATTAGGGGCGGGCACAGGTGCAGGGGGCCGGGCCTAATTAGGGGCGGGCACAGGTGCAGAGGGCGGGCCATAATTAGGAGCGGGCACAGATGCAGGGGACCGGCCCTAATTAGGGGCGGGCACAGGTGCAGGGGCCGGGCCCAAATTAGGGTTGGAACAGGTGCAGGGGACCGGCATTAAATTGGGGCGGGCACAGGTGCAGGGCCAGGACCTAATTAGGGGCGGGCACAGGTGAAGGGGGCTGGCCCTAATTAGGGGCACGCACAGGTGCAGGGGGCGGTCCCGAATTACGGGCGGGCACAGATGCAGGGGGCCGGCCCTAATTAGCGGCGGGCACAGGTGCAGGGACGGTCCCTAATTCGGGGCGGGCACAGGTGCAAGGGGCGGGCCCTAATTAAGGGGGCACAGGTGCAAGGTGGGGGCCCTAATTACGGGCGGGCACAGGTTCATGGGGTCGGCCTTAATTAGGAGGCCGGCAGAGGTGCATGGGCTGGGCCCTAATTAGGGGCGGCCACAGGTGCAAGGGGCCGGCACTACTTAGGGGCGGGCACAGGGGAAAGGGGCCGGCCCGGATTAGAGGCGGGCACAGGTGCAAGGGACAGGCTATAATTAGGGGGCGGGCACAGGTGCAAGGGACAGGCTATAATTAGGGGCGGGCACAGTTGCAAGGGGTGGTCCCTAATTAGGGGCGGGCACAGGTGCAGGGGGCGGGCCCTATTTAGGGGCGGGCACAGGACCAAGGGGCGGGCCCTAATTAGGGGCGAGCACAGGTACAAGGGGTGGGACGTAATTAGGGTCGGGCACAGGTTCAGGGGGTCGGCCCTAATTAGCGGCGGGCACAGGTGCAGGTGGCAGGCCCTAATTAGGGCCGGGCACAGGTGCAGGGTGCCGACCCTACATTGGGGCCGGCACAGGTGCAGGGGGCCGGCCCTACTTAGGGGTGGGCACAGGTGCAGGTGGCCGGCCCTACTTAGGGGCGTGCACAGGTGCAGGGGTCGGGCCCTGATTAGGGGCTGGCACAGGTGCAGGGGGCGGGCCCTAAGTAGGGCCGGGCACAGGTGCAGGGGACGAGTGCTAATTAGGGGCGGGCACAGGTGCAAGGGGCCGGCTCTAATAAGGGGCGGGCACAGGTACAAATGGACGGCCCTAATTTCGGGCGGGCATAAGTGCAAGGGGCCGGCCCTAATTAGGGGCGGGCACAGGTGCAAGGGGTCGGCCATAAATAGTGGCGGGCAGAGGTGCATGGGCCAGGCCCTAATTAGCGGCGGCCACAGGTGCAAGGGGCCGGCCCTAATTAGGGGCGGGCACAGGTGCAAGGTGTCGGCCATAAATAGGGGCGGGCAGAGGTGCATGGGCCGGGCCCTAATTAGGGGCGTGCACAGGTGCAGGGGGCGGTCCCTAATTAGGGGCGGGCACAGGTGCAGGGGTCCGGCCCTAATTAGGGGCGTGCACAGGTGCAGGGGGCGGTCCCTAATTAGGGGCGGTCACAGGTGCAGGGTGACGGCCCTAATTATGGTCGGGCTGAGGTGCATGGGCCGGTCCCTAATTAGGGGCAAAAAACAAAAAATTAATAATAAAAATTTGGGGGCGCGGGTTTCGGGTTGAAGGGGTGCATGCACCCTAACCCAAGGCAAAATAAATAAGTAATGAAAATTTAATATTTGGGGTCTTGGATTTTGGGGGTGTTGGTGTACAAGCACCATAATGCTAAACTTAACTTAAGGAAATAATAAACCAAAAATCAAAAATTAAAATTGGGGGCGAGAGTTTCGGGGTGAGAGGTGCACGCACCCTAATCCTATGAAAAATAAGTACATAATGAAAAAGTAAAATTTAGGGGGCGTAGATTTTGGGTGTGTGGGGTACACGCACCCTAACACTAAACCTAAATGAATAATTAATAAATAAAGAAAGAATAATTAAAATTTGGGGGTTGTGGATTTTGGGAGTGTGGGGGTTCATGCACAATAACCTAACCCTAACTTATATAAATAAATAAATAATGAATACATAATGAAAAATTAATATTTGGGGGCGCTGGTTTCGGGGTGTGGGGGTACACGCACCCTAACCCTAAACCTAACTTAGACAAATAAATAAATAAATAACGATGAAATTAAAATTTGGGGAGCGTTGATTTTCGGGGTGTGGGGGTAAATTCACCCTAAACCGTACTGAAATAAATAATAAATAAATAAATAATGAAAAATTAAAATTCGGTGGGTGCTTGGTTTTGAAGTTAGGGGTGCACGCACACTAACTATAACCCTACCCCTAAGCTAAATTAATAATGAAAAATAAAAATTTCTGGGGCGTGGATTTTGGAGGTGTGGGGGTACACGCTCCCTATCCTTAACCCTAACTTAAATAAATGAATAATAAATAATCAAAAATTAAAATTTGCGGGGAACGGGTTTCAGGGAGAGGTGGTTTGCGCACACTACCCCTAAAACTAAGCAAAATAAATAAATAATGAAACATTAAAATTTGGGGAGCATGGATTTTGGGGTGTGGGAGTACACGAACTCCAACCCTAAACCTAACTTAAATAAATAAATAATGAAAAATGAAATATGGGGTGTTCCTGGTTTCGGGTGAGTGGGTGCATGCACCCTAATTCTAACCCTAACTCTAAGCTAAATAAATAATAAAAAATAAAAATTTGGGGGGCGTGGATTTTGGGGGTGAAGGGCTCCTCGCACCCTAACACTAAACCTAACTTAAATAAATAAATAATAAACAAAAAGTCAAAAATAAAAATTTGGGGGACGCGGGTTTCAGGGTGAAGGTGTGCACACACCCTAACGCAAGGCAAAATAAATAAGTAATAAAAAATTAAAATTTGGGATCCTACATTTTTGGGGTGTTGGGGTTCAAGTACCCTAACGCTAAACCTAACTTAACTAAATAACAAAACCAATAATCAAAAATAAATATTTGGTGGGCACTGGTTTCGGGGTGAAAGGGTGCACGCACCTAACCCTAGGCAAAATAAATAAGGAATGAAAAATTAAAATTTGGGGTCCTAGATTTTGGGGGAGTTGGGGTACAAGCACCCTAACGCTAAACCTAACTTAAATAAATAATAAACGAAAAATCAAAAATTAAAATTTGGGGGGTATGAGTTTCGGGGTGAAGGGGGCATGCACCCTAACCCTACGCAAAATAAATACATATTGAAAAAGTAAAATTTGGGGGGGCGTGGATTTTGGGGGGTGGGGGGCTCCTCGCACCCTAACACTAAACCTAACTTAAATACATAAATAATAAAAAAAATCAAAAATAAAAATTTTACGGCGCGGGTTTCGCTGTGAAGGGTGCACGCACCCTAACCCTAGGCAAAATAAATAAGCAATAAAAAATTAAAATTTGGGATACTGGAATTTGGGTGTGTTGGGGTACAAGCACCCTAACGCTAAACCTAACTTAAATAATTAATAAACCAAAAATCAAAAATTAAAATGTGGGGTGCACGAGTTTTGTGGTGAGGGGTGCACGCACCCTAACCCACAGCAAAATAAATACGTAATGAAAAAGTAAAATTTGGGGGGCGTGGATTTTAGGGGTGTGGGGGTACACGCACCCTAACACTAAACCTAAATAAATAATTAATAAAGAAAGAAAGAATAATTAAAATTTGGAGGTTTTGGATTTTGGGAGTGTCGGGGTACATGCACCCTAACCTAAACCTAACTTAAATAAAGAATACATAATGAAAAATTTTTATTTGGGGGGCGCTGGTTTCGGGGTGTGGGGGTACACGCACCCTAACCCTAAAGCTAACCTTAACCCTAAGCTAAATAAATAATGAAAAATTAAAGTTTGCGGGGAGTGTTTTTGGGGGTGTGGGGGTACACGCACCCTAACCCTAAACGTAACTTAGACAAATAAATAAATAACGAAAAAATTTAAATTTGGGGAGCGTGGATTTTGGGGGTGTGGGGGTACACTCACCCTAACCCGAACTGAAATAAATAATAAATAAATAATAATGAAAAATTAAAGTTCGGGGGGCTCTTGGTTTTGAAGTTAGGGGTGCACACACCCTAACTCTAATCCTAACCCTAAGCTAAAGAAATAATGAAAAATAAAAATTTGTGGGGCGTGGATTTTGTAGGTGTAGGGGAACATGCTCCCTATCCTTTACCCTAACCTAAATAAATAAATAATAAATAATCAAAAATTAAAATTGGGGGGGTGCGGGTTTCAGGAAGTGGAGGTGTACACACACTATAACTAAAACTAAGCAAAATAAATAAATAATGAAATTAAAATGTGGGGGGCATGGATTTTGGGGTGCGGGAGTACACGAACTCTAACCCTAACCCTAACTTAAATAAATAAATAATAAATAAATAAATAATGAAAAATGAAAAATGAGGGGGTGCCTGGTTTCGTGTGAGTGGGTGCATGCACCTTAACTCTAACCCTAACTCTAAGCTAAATAAATAATGAAAAATAAAAATTTGGTGGGCCTGGATTTTGGGGGTGTGGGGCTCCTCGCACCCTAACACTAAAGCTAACTTAAATAAATAAATAATTAACAAAAAATCAAAAATAAAAATTTTGGGGGTGCGGGTTTCGGGGTGCAGGGGTGCACACACCGTAACCCTAGGCAAAAAAAATAAGTAATGAAAAATTAAAATTTGGGGTCCTAGTTTTTTGGGGTGTAGGTGTTCAAGTACCCTAATGCTAAACCTAACTTAAATAAATAACAAAACCAAAAATTAAAAACAAATATTTTGAGGGCGCGGGTTCCGGTGTGAAGGGGTGCACGCACCCTAACCCTAGGCAAAATAAATAAGTAATAAAAATTAAAATTTGGGGTCCTGGATTTTGGGGGTGTTGGGGTACAAGCACCCTAACGTTAAACCTAACTTAAATAAATAATAAACCAAAAATCAAAAATTAAAATTTGAGGGGCGTGGGTTTCGGGGTGAAGGAGCACACGAACCCTAACCCTAGACAAAATAAATAAGTAATGAAAAATTAAAATTTGGGGTCCTGGATTGTGGGAGTGTTGGGGTACAAGCACCCTAATGCTAAACCTAACTTAAATAAATAATAAACCAAAAATCAAAAATTAAAATATGGGGGCACGAGTTTTGGGGTGAGGGGTGCACGCACCCTAAGCCTAAGCAAAATAAATACATAATGAAAAAGTAAAAATTGGGGGGCGTGGATTTTGTCGGTGTGAGGGTACACGCACCCTAACACTTAACCTAAATAAATAATTAATAAAGAAAGAAAGAATAATTAAAATTTGGGAGTTGTGGATTTTGGGAGTGTGGGGGTACATGCACCCTAAACTAAAACTAACTTGAATAAATAAATAAATAATGAATACATAATGAAAAATTAATATTTGGGGGGCGCTGGTTTAGGGGTGTGGGTGTACACGCACCCTAACCCTAAAGCTAACCTTAAGCCTAAGCTAAATATGTAATGAAAAATTAAAGTTTGCCGGGAGTGGTTTTGGGTGTGGGGGGTATACGCACCCTAACCCTAAACCTAACTTAAATAAATAAGTACTAACGAAAAATTAAAATTTGGGGAGCGTGGATTTTGGGGGTGTAGGGGGTACACTCACTCAAACCCGAACTGAAATAAATGATAAATAAATAAATAATGAAAAGGTAAAACACGGGGGGCGCTTGGTTTTGAAGTTAGGGGTGCATGTACCCTAACTCTGACCCTAACCCTAAGCTAAATAAATAATGAAAATAAAAATTTGCTGGGCGTGGTTTTTGGAGGTGTGGGGGTACACGCTCCCTAACCTTAACCCTTACTTAAATAAATAAATTCTAAATAATCAAAAGTTAAAATTTAGGGGGCGCAGGTTTCAGGGAGAAGGGATGCACGCACACTATCCCTAAACCTAAGCAAAATAAATAAATAATGAAACATTAAAATTTGGGGGGCGTGGATTTTGGGGTGTTGGAGTACACGAACTCTAACTCTAACCCTAAGTTAAATAAATAAATAATGAAAAATTAAATATGGGGGGTGCTGGTTTCGGGTGAGTGCGTGCATGCACCCTAACTCTAACCCTAACTCTATACTAAGTAAATAATGAAAAATAAAAATTTGGGGGGCGTGGATCCTGGGGGTGTGGGGCTCCTCGCACCCTAACATGAAACCTAACTTAAATAAATAAATAATAAACAAAAAACCAAAAATAAAAATTTTGGGGGCGCGGGTTTCGGGGTGAAGAGGTGTACGCACCCTAACCCTAGGCAAAATAAATAAGTAATGAAAAATTAAAATTTGGGGTCCTGGATTTTGGGGGTGTTGGGTTACAAGCACCCTAATGCTAAACCTAACTTAAATAAATAATAAACCAAAAATCTAAAATTTGGGGGGCGCGAGTTTCGGAGTGAGGGGTGCACGCACCCTAACCCTAAGCAAAATAAATATATAATGAAAAAGTTAAAATTGGGGGGCGTGGATTTTGGGGGTGTTGTGTACTTGCACTCTAACACTAAACCTAAATAAATAATTAATAAAGAAAAAAATAATAATTAAATTTGGGTGTGGTGGACTTTGGGAGTGTGGGGGTACATGCACCCTAAGCTAAACCTAACTTCAATAAATAAATAAATAATGAATACATAAACAAAAACAAGACCAGGAGCTGACTGTGGCTCGGACCATGAACTCCTTATTGCCAAATTCAGACTGAAATTGAAGAAAGTAGAGAAAACTTCTAGACCATTCAGGTATGACCTAAATCAAATCCCTTATGATTATACAGTGGAAGTGAGAAATAGATTTAAGGGCCTAGATCTGATAGATAGAGTGCCTGATCAACTATGGAATGAGGTTCGTGACATTGTACAGGAGACAGGGATCAAGACCATCCCCATGGAAAAGACATGCAAAAAAGCAAAATGGCTGTCTGGGGAGGCCTTACAAATAGCTGTGAAAAGAAGAGAAGCGAAAAGCAAAGGAGAAAAGGAAAGATATGAACATCTAAATGCAGAGTTCCAAAGAATAGCAAGAAGAGATAAGAAAGCCTTCTTCAGTGATCAATGCAAAGAAATAGAGGAAAACAACAGAATGGGAAAGACTAGGGATCTCTTCAAGAAAATCAGAGATACCAAAGGAACATTTCACGCAAAGATGGGCACGATAAAGGACAGAGATGGTGTGGACCTAACAGAAGCAGAAGATATTAAGAAGAGGTGGCAAGAATACACAGAAGAACTGTACAAAAACAGAGCTTCAAGACCTAGATAATCATGATGATGTGATCACTGACCCAGAGCCAGACATCTTGGAATGTGAAGTCAAATGGGCCTTAGAAAGCATCACTACGAACAAAGCTAGTGGAGGTGATGGAATTCCAGTGGAGCTATTCCAAGTCCTGAATGATGATGCTGTGAAAGTGCTACACTCAATATGCCAGCAAATTTGGAAAACTCAGCAGTGGCCACAAGATTGGAAAAGGTCAGTTTTCATCCCAATCCCAAAGAAAGGCAATGCCAAGGAGTGCTCAAACTACCGAACAATTGCACTCATCTCACACGCTAGTAAAGTAATGCTCAAAATTCTCCAAGCCAGGCTTCAGCAATATGTGAACCGTGAACTTCCTGATGTTCAAGCTGGTTTTAGAAAAGGCAGAGGAACCAGAGATCAAATTGCCAACATTCGCTGGATCATGGAAAAAGCAAGAGAGTTCCAGAAAAACATCTATTTCTGCTTTATTGACTATGCCAAAGCCTTTGACTGTGTGGATCACAATAAACTATGGAAAATTCTGAAAGAGATGGGAATACCAGACCACCTGATCTGCCTCTTAAGAAATCTGTATGCAGGTCAGGAAGCAACAGTTAGAACTGGTCATGGAACAACAGACTGGTTCCAAATAGGAAAAGGAGTACGTCAAGGCTGCATATTGTCACCATGTTTATTTAACTTATATGCAGAGTACATCAAGAGAAATGCTGGACTGGAAGAAACACAAGTTGGAATCAAGATTGCCGGGAGAAATATCAATAACCTCAGATATGCAGATGACACCACTCTTATGGCAGAAAGTGAAGAGGGGCTAAAAAGCCTCTTGATGAAAGTGAAAGTGGAGAGTGAAAAGGTTGGCTTAAAGCTAAACGTTCAGAAAACGAAGATCATGGCATCTGGTCCCATCACTGAATGGGAAATAGATGGGGAAACAGTGGAAACAGTGTCAGACTTTGTTTTTCTGGGCTCCAAAATCACTGCAGATTGTGACTGCAGCCATGAAATTAAAAGACGCTTGCTCCTTGGAAGGAAAGTTATGACCAACCTAGATAGCATATTCAAAAGCAGAGACATAACTTTACCAACAAAGTTTCGCCTAGTCAAGGCTATGGTCTTTCCTGTGGTCATGTATGGATGTGAGAGCTGGACTGTGAAGAAGGCTGAGTGCCGAAGAATTGATGCTTTTGAACTGTGGTGTTGGAGAAGACTCTTGAGAGTCACTTGGACTGCAAGAAGATCCAACCAGTCCATTCTGAAGGAGATCAATCCTGGAATTTCTTTAGAAGGAATGATGCTAAAGCTGAAACTCCAATATTTTGGCCACCTCATGCGATGAGTTGACTCATTGGAGAAGACTCTGATGCTGGGAGGGATTGAGGGCAGGAGGAGAAGGGGACGATAGAGGATGAGATGGCTGGATGGCATCACTGACTCGATGGATGCGAGTCTGAGTGACCTCCGGGAGCTGGTGATGGACAGGGAGGCCTGGCGTGCTGCGGTTCATGGGGTCGCAAAGAGTCGGACACGACTGAGCGACTGATCTGATCTGATCTGAATGAAAAAGTAATATTTGGGGGGCGCTGGTTTTGGGGTGTGGGGGTACATGCACCCTAACCCTAAAGCTAAGCTTAACCATAAGCTAAATAAATAATGAAAAATTAAAGTTTGCGGGGAGTGGTTTTGGGGGTGTGGGGGTATACGCACCCAAACCCTAAACCTAACTTAAATAAATAAATAAATAAATAACGACAAAATTAAAATTTTGGGAGTGTGGATTTTGGGGGTGTGGGGGGTACACTCACTCTAACCCGAACTGAAATTAATAAATAAATAAATAATGAAAACTTAAAATTCGGGGGGCGCTTGATTTTGAAGTTAGGGGTGCATGCACCCTAACTCTAACCCTAACCCTAAGCTAAATGAAGAAAAATAAAAATTTGCGGGGCGTGGATTTTGGAGGTGTGGGGGTACACGCTTCCTAACCTTAACCCTAAGTTAAATAAATAAATAATAAATAATCAAAAATTAAATTTTGTGAGGCGTGGGATTCAGGGAGAGAGGGTGCACGCACACAATCCCTAAACCTAAGCAAAACAAATAAATAATGAAACCTTAAAATTGGGATGTGGGAGTACACGAACTCTCACCCTAACACTAAATTAAATAAATAAATAATGAAAAATTAAATATGGGGGGGTGCCTGGTTTCGGGTGACTGGGTGCATGCACCCTAACTCTAACCCAAACTCTAAGCTAAATAAATAATGAAAAATAAAAATTTGGGGGTCATGGATTTTGTGGGTTTGGGGCTCCTCGCAACCTAACACTAAACCTAACTTAAATAAATAAATAATAAACAAAAAATGAAATATAAAAATTTTGGGGTCGCGGGTTTCAGGTTGAAGGGGTGCACGCACCCTAACCCTAGGCAAAATAAATAAGTAATGAAAAATTAAAATTTGGGGTCCTGGGTTTTGGGGGTGTTGGGCTACAAGCACCCTAACGCTAAACCTAACGTAAATAATAACCCAAAAAATGAAAAACTAAAATTTGGGGGGCGCGAGTTTCGGGGTGAGGGGTGCCCGCGCCCTAAACCAAAGCAAAATAAATACGTAATGAAAAAGTAAAATTTGGGGGGCGTGGATTTTGGGGGTGTGGGGGTTCAGGCACCCTAACACTAAACCTAAATAAATAATTAATAAAGAAAGAAAGAATAATTAAAATTGGGGATTGTGGATTTTGGGAGCATGGGGATACATGCACCCTAACCTAACCCTAACTTAAATAAATAAATGATGAATACATAATGAAAAATTAATATTTGGGGGCGCTGGTTCCGGGTGTGGGGGTACACGCACCCTAACCCTAAAGCTAACCTTAACCCTAAGCTAAATAAGTAATGAAAAATTAAAGTATGCGGGGAGTGGATTTGGGGGTGTGGTGGTACACGCACCCTAACCCTAAACCTGACTTAGACAAATAAATAAATAAATAACGAAAAAATTAAAATTTGGGGAGTGTGAATTTTGGGGGTGTTGGGGTACACTCACCCTATCCCAAACTTAAATAAATAATGAAAAATTAAAATATGGGGGCGCTTGGTTTTGAAGTTAGGGATGCACACACCCTAACTCTAACCCTAACCCAAAGCTAAATAAATAATGAAAAATAAAAATTTGTGGGGCGTGGATTTGGGAGGTGTGGGGGAACACACTCCCTCTCCTTAACCCTAACTTAAATAAATAAATAATAAATAATAAAAAAATAAATTTGGGGGGCACGGGTTTCAGGGAGAGGGGTGCACGCACACTATCCCTAAACCTAAGCAAAATAAATAAATAATGAAACATTAAAATTTGTGGGGGTGAATTTTGGGGTGTGGGATTACACAAAATCTACCCCTAACCCTAGCTTAAATAAATAAATAATAAATAAATAAATAATGAAAAATTAAATATGGGGTGGTGCCTGGTTTCGAGTGAGTGGGTGCATGCACCCTAACTCTAACCCTAACTCTAAGCTAAATAAATAATGAAAAATAACAATTTGGGGGGCCGTGGATTATGGGGGTGTGGGGCTCACCGCACCCTAACACTAATCATAACTTAATAAATAAATAATAAACAAAAAATCTTAAAAAAGTTTTGGGGTGGCGGGTTTCGGGGTGAAGGGTTGCATACACACTAACCCTAGGCAAAATAAATAAGTAATGAAAAATTAAAATTTGGGGTCCTGGATTTTTGGGGTGTTGGGGTGCAAGCACCCTAACGCTAAACCTAACTTAAATAAATAATAAACCAAAAATCAAAAATAAATATTTTGGTGGCATGGGTTTCGGGGTGAAGGGGTGCACGCACCCTAACCCTAGGCAAAATAAATAAGTAATAAAAAATAAAATTTGGGGTCATGGATTTTGGGGGTGTTGTGGTACAAGCACCCTAACGCTAAACCTAACTTAAATAAATAATAAACCAAAAATCAAAAATAAATATTTTGGTGGCATGGGTTTCAGGGTGAAGGGGTGCACACACCCTAAGCCTAGGCAAAATAAATAAGTAATAAAAAATAAAATTTGGTCTCCTGGATTTTGGGGTGCTGTGGTACAAGCACCCTAACTCTAAACCTAACTTAAATAAATAATAAACCAAAAATCAAAAATTAAAATTTGGGGGTGTTGGTTTCGGGGTGAAGGGTGCATGAACCCTAACCCTAGAAAAAATAAATAAGTAATGAAAAATTAAAATTTGGGGTCCTGAATTTTGGGTTACTGGTGTACAAGCACCCTAATGCTAAACCTAACTTAACTAAATAATAAACCAAAAATCAAAAATTAAAATTGGGGGGTGCTTGATTATGAAGTTAGGGGTGCACGTATCCTAACTCTAACCCTAATCCTAAGCTAAATATATAATGAAAAATAAAAATTTGCGGGGCATGGATTTTTGAGGTGTCGGGGTACATGCTCCCTAACCTTAACCCTAACTTAAATAAATAAATAATAAATAATTAAAAGTTAAAATTGGGGGGAAGTGGATTTCAGGGAGATGGGTGCACGCACACTATCCCTAAACACAAGCAAAATAAATAAATAATGAAAAATTAAAATTTGGGGTCCTGGATTTTGGGGGTGTTGGGCTACAAGCACCCTAACGCTAAACCTAACTTAAATAATAACCCAAAAAATGAAAAATTAAAATTTGGGGGGCGCGAGTTTCAGGGTGAGGGGTGCCCGCACCCTAAACCAAAGCAAAATAAATACGTAATGAAAAAGTAAAATTTGGGGGGCGTGGATTTTGGGGGTGTGGTGGTTCAGGCACCCTAACACTAAAACTAAATAAATAATTAATAAAGAAAGAAAGAATAATTAAAATTTGGGGGTTGTGGATTTTGGGAGTGTGGGGGTACATGCACCCTAACCTAATCCTAACTTAAATAAATAAATAATGAATACATAATGAAAAACTAATATTTGGGGGGCGCTGGTTTCGGGGTGTGGGGGTACACGCACCCTAACCCTAAAGCTAACCTTAACCCTAAGTTAAATAAATAATGAAAAATTAAAGTTTGCTTGAAGTGGTTTTGGGGGTGTGGGGATAACGCACCCTAACCCTAAACCTAACTTAGACAAATAAATAAATAACGAAAAAATTAAAATTTGGGGAGCGTGGATTTTGGAGGTGTGGGGGGTACACTCACCCTAACCCGAACTGAAATAAATAATAAATCAATAAATAATGAAAAATTAAAATTCGGGGGGTGCTTGGTATTGAAGTTAGGGGTTCACGCACCCTAACTCTAACCCTAACCCTCAGCGAAATAAAGAAAAATAAAAATTTGTGGGGCCTGGATTTTGGAGGTGTGGGGGTACACGCTCCCTAACCTTAACCCTAAATTAAATAAATAAATAATAAATAATCAAAAATTAAAATATGTGGGGCGTGGGTTTCAGTGAGACGGGGTGCACACACACCATCCTTAAACCTTAGCAAAACAAATAAATAATGAAACATTAAAATATGGGGGGGTTGATTTTGGGGTGTGTGAGTACACGAACTCTAACCCTAACCCTAACTTAAATAAATAATAAATAAATAAATAATGAAAAATTAAATACCGGGGGGTGCCTGGTTTTGGGTGAGTGAGTGCATGCACCCTAACTCTAACCCTAACTCTAAGCTAAATAAATAATGAAAAACAAATATTTGGGGGTCATGGATTTTCGGGGTGTGGGGCTCCTCGCACTCTAACACTAAACATAACTTAAATAAATAAATAATAAACACAAAATCAAAAATAAAAATTTGGGGGGTGCGGTACTCAGGGTGAAGGGGTGCATGCACCGTAATCCAAGGCAAAATAAATAAGTAATGAAAAATTAAAATTTGGGGTCCTGTATTTTGGGGGTGTTGGGGTACAAGCTCCGTAACACTAAACCTAACTTATATAAATAATAAATCAAAAAATGAAAAATTAAAATTTGGGGGGCGGGAGTTTCGGGGTGAGGGGTGCCCGCAACCTAACCCAAAGCAAAATAAATATGTAATGAAAAAGTAAAAGTTGGAGGGCGTGGATTTTGGGGGTGTGGGGGTACACGCACCCTAACCCTAAACCTAACTTAAATATGTAAATAAATAATAACGACAAAATTAAAATTTGGGGAGCGTGGATTTTGGGGGTGTCGGTGGTACACTCACCCTAACCCGAACTGAAGTAATTAATAAATAAATAAATAATGAAAAATTAAAATTCGGGGGGCGCTTGGGTTTGAAGTTAGGGGTGCACGCACCCTAAGTCTAACCCTAACCCTAAGCTAAATAAAGAAAAATAAAAATTTGCGGGCTGTGGATTTTGGAGTTGTGGGGGTACACGCTCCCTAACCTTAACCCTAACTTAAATAAATAAATAATAAATAATCAAAAATTAAAATTTGTGGGGCGTGGGTTTCAGTGAGATGGGGTACACACACACAATCCTTAAACCTAAGCAAAACAAATAAATAATGAAACATTAAAATATGGGGGGGTGGATTTGGGGGTGTGGGAGTACACGAACTCTAACCCTAACCCTAACTTAAATAAATAATAAATAAATAAATAATGAAAAATTTAATATGGGGGGGTGCCTGGTTTCGGGTGAGGGAGTGCATGCACCCTAACTCTCACCCTAACTCTCAGATCAGATCAGTCGCTCAGTCGTGTCCGACTCTTTGCGACCCCATGAACCGCAGCACGCCAGGCCTCCCTGTCCATCACCAGCTCCCGGAGGTCACTCAGACTCGCATCCATCGAGTCAGTGATGCCATCCAGCCATCTCATCCTCTGTCGTCCCCTTCTCCTCCTGCCCTCAATCCCTCCCAGCATCAGAGTCTTCTCCAATGAGTCAACTCTTCGCATGAGGTGGCCAAAATACTGGAGTTTCAGCTTCAGTATCATTCCTTCTAAAGAAATTCCAGGATTGATCTCCTTCAGAATGGACTGGTTGGATCTTCTTGCAGTCCAAGGGACTCTCAAGAGTCTTCTCCAACACCACAGTTCAAAAGCATCAATTCTTCGGCGTTCAGCCTTCCTCACAGTCCAGCTCTCACATCCATACATGACCACAGGAAAGACCATAGCCTTGACTAGGCGAACCTTTGTTGGTAAAGTAATGTCTCTGCTTTTGAATATGCTATCTAGGTTGGTCATAACTTTCCTTCCAAGGAGTAAGCCTCTTTTAATTTCATGGCTGCAGTCACCATCTGCAGTGATTTTGGAGCCCAGAAAAACAAAGTCTGACACTGTTTCTACTGTTTCCCCATCTATTCCCCATGCAGTGATGGGACCAGATGCCATGATCTTCGTTTTCTGAATGTTGAGCTTTAAGCCAACCTTTTCACTCTCCACTTTCACTTTCATCAAGAGGCTTTTTAGCCCCTCTTCACTTTCTGCCATAAGAGTCGTGTCATCTGCATATCTGAGGTTATTGATATTTCTCCCAGCAATCTTGATTCCAACTTGTGTTTCTTCCAGTCCAGCATTTCTCATGATGTACTCTGCATATAAGTTAAATAAACATGGTGACAATATGCAGCCTTGACGTACTCCTTTTCCTATTTGGAACCAGTCTGTTGTTCCATGACCAGTTCTAACTGTTGCTTCCTGACCTGCATACAGATTTCTTAAGAGGCAGATCAGGTGGTCTGGTATTCCCATCTCTTTCAGAATTTTCCATAGTTTATTGTGATCCACACAGTCAAAGGCTTTGGCATAGTCAATAAAGCAGAAATAGATGTTTTTCTGGAACTCTCTTGCTTTTCCCATGATCCAGCGGATGTTGGCAATTTGATCTCTGGTTCCTCTGCCTTTTCGAAAACCAGCTTGCACATCAGGAAGTTCACGGTTCACATATTGCTGAAGCCTGGCTTGGAGAATTTTGAGCATTACTTTACTAGCGTGTGAGATGAATGCAATTGTTCGGTAGTTTGAGCACTCCTTGGCATTGCCTTTCTTTGGGATTGGGATGAAAACTGACCTTTTCCAGTCCCGTGGCCACTGCTGAGTTTTCCAAATTTGCTGGCATATTGAGTGTAGCACTTTCACAGCATCATCATTCAGGACTTGGAGTAGTTCCACTGGAATTCCATCACCTCCACTAGCTTTGTTTGTAGTGATGCTTTCTAAGGCCCATTTGACTTCACATTCCAAGATGTCTGGCTCTAGGTCAGTGATCACATCATCATGATTGTCTAGGTCTTGAAGCTCTTTTTTGTACAGTTCTTCTGTGTATTCTTGCCACTTCTTCTTAATATCTTCTGCTTCTGTTAGGTCCACACCATCTCTGTCCTTTATCGTGCCCATCTTTGCGTGAAATGTTCCTTTGGTATCTCTGATTTTCTTGAAGAGATCCCTAGTCTTTCCCATTCTGTTGTTTTCCTCTATTTCTTTGCATTGATCACTGAAGAAGGCTTTCTTATCTCTTCTTGCTATTCTTTGGAACTCTGCATTTAGATGTTCATATCTTTCCTTTTCTCCTTTGCTTTTCGCTTCTCTTCTTTTCACAGCTATTTGTAAGGCCTCCCCAGACAGCCATTTTGCTTTTTTGCATGTCTTTTCCATGGGGATGGTCTTGATCCCTGTCTCCTGTACAATGTCACGAACCTCATTCCATAGTTGATCAGGCACTCTATCTATCAGATCTAGGCCCTTAAATCTATTTCTCACTTCCACTGTATAATCATAAGGGATTTGATTTAGGTCATACCTGAATGGTCTAGTAGTTTTCTCTACTTTCTTCAATTTCAGTCTGAATTTTGCAATAAGGAGTTCATGGTCCGAGCCACAGTCAGCTCCTGGTCTTGTTTTTGCTGATTGTATAGAGCTTCTCCATCTTTGACTGCAAAGAATATAATCGATCTGATTTCGGTGTTGACCATCTGGTGATGTCCATGTATAGAGTCTTCTCCCTAACTCTAAGCTAAATAAATAATGAAAAATAAAAATTTGGGGGTCATGGAATTTCGGGGTGTGGCGCTCCTCGCACCCTAACACTAAACCTAACTTAAATAAATAAATAATAAACAAAAAATCAAAAATAAAAATTTGGGGTGCGCGGTATTCAGGGTGAAGGGGTGCACGCACCCTAACCCAAGGCAAAATATATAAGTAATGAAAAATTAAAATTTGGGGTCCTGGATTTTGGGGGTGTTGGGGTACAAGCACCCTAACACTAAACCTAACTTAAATAAATAATAAATCAAAAAATGAAAAATTAAAATTTGGGGGGCGGGAGTTTCGGTTGAGGGGTGCCTGCTACCTAACCCAAAGCAAAATAAATACGTAATGAAAAAGTAAAATTTGGAGGGCGTGGATTTTGGGGGTGTGGGATACACGCACCCTAACACTAAACCTAAATTAATAATTCATAAAGAAAGGAAGAATAATTAAATTTGGGGGTTGTGGACTTCGGGAGTGTGGTGGTACATGCACCCTAACCTAACTCTAACTTAATAAATAAATAAATAAATAATGTATACATAATGCAAAATTCATATTTGGGGGGCGCTCGTTTTGTGTTGTGGGGGTACACGCACCCTAACCCTAAAGCTAACCTTAACCCTAAGCTATATAAATAATGAAAAATTAAAGTTTGCGGGAAGTGGTTTTGGGGGTGTGGGGTACACGCACCCTAACCCTAAACCTAACTTAGACAAATAAATAAATAATGAAAAAATTAAAATTTGGGGAGCGTGGATTTTGGGGGTGTGGGGGGGTACACTCACCCTAACCCGAACTGAAATAAATAATAAATAAATAAATAATGAAAAGTTAAAATTCGGGGGCGCTTGGTTTTGAAGTTAGGGGTGCACACACCCTAACTCTAACCCTAACCCTCAGTTAAATAAATAATGAAAAATAAAAATTTGTGGGGCGTGGATTTTGGAGGTGTTGGGGTACACCCTCCCTATCCATTACCCTAACTTACATAAATAAATAATAAATAATCAAAAATTAAAATTGAGGCGGCGCAGGTTTCAGGGAGAGGGCTTTTACGCACACTATCCATAAAACTAAGCAAAATAAATAAGTAATGAAATATTAAAATTTGGGAGGCATGGATTTTGGGGAGTGGGAGTACACGAACTCTAACCCTAACCCTAACTTAAATAAATAAATAATATATAAATAAATAATGAAAAATTAAATATGGGGGGGTGCCTGGTTTCGGGTGAGTGGGTGCATGCACCCTAACTCTAACCCTAACTCTAAGCTAAATAAATAATGAAAAATAAAATTTGCGGGGCGTGGATTTTCGAGGTGTGGTGGTACACCCTCCCTAACCTTAACCCTAACTTAAATAAATAAATAATCAAAAGTTAAAATTTGGGGGCGCACATTTCAGGGAGAGGGGATGCACGCACACTATCCCTAAACCTATGCAAAATTAATAAATAATAAAAAAGTAAAATTTCGGGTCCTGGATTTTGGGGGTGTTGGGGTACAAGCACCCTAATACTAAACGTAACTTAAATAACTAATCAACCAAAAATCAAAAATTAAAATTTGGGGTCCCGAGTTTCAGGGTGAGGGCTGCACGCAAGCTAACCTTAAGCAAAGTAAATACATAATGAAAAAGTAAAAATTAGGTGGGGGGGGATTTTGGGGGTGTGGGGGTACATGCACCCTCACACTAAACCTAAATTAAATATTAATAAATAAAGAAAGAAATATTAAAATTTGTGGGTTGTGGACTTTGAGAGTGTGGGGGTACATGCACCCTAACCTAAACCTAACTTAAATAAATAATGAATACATAATGAAAAATTAATATTTGGGGGGCGCTGGTTTCGGGGAGTGGGGGTATATGCACCCTTACCCTAAACCTAACTTAAATAAATAAATAACGACAAAATTAAAATTTGGGTAGCGTGGATTTTGGGGGTGTGGGGGGTACACTCACTCTAACCCGAACTGAAATAAATAATAAATAAATAAATAATGAAAAATTAAAATTCGAGGGGCGCTTGGTTTTGAAGTTAGGGGTGCACACACCCTAACTCTAAACCTAAATAAATAGTTAATAAAGAAAGAAGGAATCATTAAAATTTGGGGGTTGTGGATTTTGGGAGTGTGGGGGTACATGCACCCTAACCTAACCCTAACTTAAATAAATAAATAAATAAATAATGAATACATAATGAAAAATTAATATTTGGGGGCGCTGGTTTCGGGGTGTCGGGGTACACGCACCCTAACCCTAAAGCTAACCTTAACCCTAAGCTATATAAATAATGAAAAATTAAAGTTTGCGGGAAGTGGTTTTGGGGGTGTGGGGGTACACGCACCCTAACCCTAAACCTAACTTAGAGAAATAAATAAATAAATACCGAAAAAATTAAAATTTGTGGAGCGTGGATTTTGGGGGTGTGGGGGGGTACATTCACCCTAACCCGAACTGAAATAAATAATAAATAAATAAATAATGAAAAATTTAAATTCGGGGGGCGCTTGGTTTTGAAGTTAGGGGTGCACACACCCTAACTCTAACCCTAACCCTCAGCTAAATAAATAATGAAAAATAAAAATTTGTGGGGCGTCGATTTTGGAGGTGTGGGGGTACACGCTCCCTATCTTTTACCCTAACTTAAATAAAAAAATAATAAATAATCAAAAATTAAAATTGGGGGGATGTGGGTTTCAGGGAGAGGGGGTGTACACACACTATCCCTAAAAGAAAGCAAAATAAATAAATAATGAAATAGTAAAATTTGGGGGGCATGGATTTTGGGGTTTGGATTACACGAACTCTAACCCTAACTCTAACTTAAAAATAAATAAATAAATAAATAATGAAAAATTAAATATGGGGGGGTGCCTGGTTTCGGGTGAGTGGGTGCATGCACCCTAACTCTAGCCCTGACTCTCAGCTAAATAAATAATGAATAATAAAAATTTGGGGGGCATGCATTTTGGGGGTGTGGGGCTCCTCGAACCCTAACACTAAACCTAACTTATATAAATAAATAATAAAAAAAAATAAAAAATAAAAATTTTGAGGGCGCGGGTTTCAGAGTGCAGGGGTGCACACACCCTAACCCTAGGCAAAATAAATAAGTAATGAAAAATTAAAATTTGGGGTCCTGGATTTTGGGGGTGTTGGGGTACAAGCACCCTAACGCTAAACCTAATTTAAATAATAAACCAAAAATGAAAAATAAATATTTTGGTTGCATGGGTTTTCGGGGTGAAGGGGTGCACGCACCCTAACTCTAGACAAAATAAATAAGTAATGAAAAATTAAAATTTGGGGTCCTGGATTTTGGGGGTGATGTGGTACAAGCACCCTAACGCTAAAGCTAACTTAAATAAATAATAAACCAAAAATCAAAAATTAAAATTTGGGGGCGCTTCGTTTTGAAGTTAGGGGTGCACGCACCCTAACTCTAACCCTAACCCTAAGCTAAATAAATAATGAAAAATAAAAATTTACTGGGCGTGGATTTTGGAGGTGTGGGGGTACACGCTCCCTAACATTAACCCTTACTTAAATAAATAAATACTAAGTAATCAAAAGTTAAATTTGGGGGCGCAGGTTTCAGGGAGAGGGGATGCACGCACACTATCCCTAAACCTAAGCAAAATACATAAATAATGAAACATTAAAATTTGGGGGATGTGGATTTTGGGGTGTGAGAGTACCCGAACTCTAACCTTAACCCTAACTTAAATAAATAAATAATGAAAAATTAAATATGGGAGGTGCCTGGTTTCGGGTGAATGGGAGCATGCAACCTAACTCTAACCCTAACTCTAAGATAAGCAAATAATGAAAAATAAAAATTTGGAGGGTGTGCATTTTGGGGGTGTGGGGCTCCTCGCACCCTAACACTAAACCTAACTTAAATAAATAAATAATAAACAAAAAACCAAAAATAAAAATTTTGGGGGCGCGGGATTTGGGGTGAAGGGGTGCACGCGCCCTAACCGTAGGCAAAAAAAATAAGTAATGAAAAATTAAAATTTGGGGTGTGTGGATTTGGGGGTATTGTGGTACAAGCACCCTAATGCTAAACCTAACTTCAATAAATAATAAACCAAAAATCAAATATTAAAATTCGGGGGGCGCTTGTTTTTGAAGTTAGGGGTGCACGTACCCTAACTCTAACCCTAACCCTAAGCTAAATAAATAATGAAGAATAAAAATTTGCGGGGCGTAGATTTTGGAGGTGTGGGGGTACACGCTCCCTAACCTTAACCCTAACTTAAATAAATAATTAAAAGTTAAAATTGGGGGTCACGGGTTTCAGGGAGAGGGGTGCACGCACACTATCCCTATCCCTAAGCAAAATAAATAAATAATGAAACATTAAAATTTGAGGGGAGTGGATATTGGGGTGTGGGAGTATACGAACTCTAACCCTAACCCTAACTTATATAAATAAATAATAAATAATTAAATAATGAAAAATTAAATATGGGGGGTGCCTGGTTTCTGGTGAGTGGGTTCATGCACCCTAACTTTAACCCTAACTCTAAGCTAAGTAAATAATGAAAAATAAAAATTTGGGGGGTGTGGATTTTGGGGGTGTGTGGCTCCTCCCACCCTAACACTAAACCTAACTTAAATAAATAAATAATAAACAAAAAAACAAAAATAAAAATTTGGGGGGCACGGGTTTCGGAGTGAAGGGGTGCATGCACCCTAACCCTAGGCAAAATAAATAAGTAATGAAAAATTAATATTTGGGGTCCTGGATTTTGGGGTTGTTGGGGTACAAGCAATCTAATGCTAAACCTAACTTAAATAAATAATAAATAAAAATTAAAATAAATAAATAAATAATGAATACATAATGAAAAATTAATATTTGGGGGGCGCTGGTTTTGGGGTGTGGGGGTACACGCACTCTAACCCTAAAGCTAACCTTAACCCTAAGCTATATAAGTAATGAAAATTAAAGTTTGCTGGGAGTGGTTTTGGGGGTGTGGGCGTATACGCACCCTAACCCTAAACCTAACTTAAATAAATAAATAAATAGTAACGAAAAATTTAAATTTGGGAACCGTGGATTTTGGGGGTGTGGGGGTATACGCACTCTAACCCTAAACCTAACTTAAATAAATAAATAACGACAAAATTAAAATATGGGGAGCGTGGATTTTGGGGGTGTGGGGGGTACACTCACTCTAACCCGAACTGAAATAAATAATAAATAAATAAATAATGAAAAATTAAAATTCGATGCCGCTTGGTTTTGAAGTTAGGAGTGCATGCACCCTGACTCTATCCTTAACCCTAAGCTAAATAAATAATGAAAAATAAAAATTTGCGGGGCGTGGATTTTGGAGGTGTGGGGGTACACGCTCCCTAACCTTAACCCTTACTTAAATAAATGAATAATAAATAATCAAAAGTTAAAATTTGCGGGACGCAGGTTTCAGGGAGAGCGGATGTACGCACACTGTCCCTAAACCTAAGCAAAATAAATAAATAATGAAACATTAAAATTTGGGGGGCGTTGATTTTGGGGTGTGGGAGTACACAAACTCTAACCCTAACCCTAACTTAAATAAATAAATAAAGAAAAATTAAATATGGGGGGGTGCCTGGTTTGGGGTGAGTGGGTGCATGCACCCTAACTCTAACCCTAACTCTAAGCTAAATAAATAATGATAAATAAAAATTTGGGGGGCGTGGATTTTGGGGGTGAGGGGCTCCTCGCACCCTAACACTAAACCTAACCTAAATAAATAAATAATAAACAAAAAACCAAAAATAAATATTTTGGGGGCGCGGGTTTCGGGGGTGAAGGGGTGCACGCACCCTAACCCTAGGCAAAATAAATAAGTAATGAAAAATTAAAATTTGGGGTCCTGGATTTTGGGGGTGTTGGTGTACAAGCCCCCTAATGCTAAACCTAACTTAAATAAATAATAAACCAAAAATCAAAAATTAAAATTTGGGGGGCGCGAGTCGGGGTGAGGGGTACACGCACCCTAACCCTAAGCAAAATAAATACATCATGAAATAGTAAAATTTGGGGGGCATAGACTTTGGGGGTGTGGGGGTACACACACCCTAACACTAAACATAAATAAATAATTAATAAAGAAAGAAAGAATAATTAAAATTTGGGGGTTGTGGATTTTGGGATTGTGGGGGTACATGCACCCTAACCTAACCCTATCTTAAATAGTTTGAAGTCAGAGAGGAAGATGCCTCCAGCTGTGTTCTTCTTTCTCAGAGTCTTCTTGGTCGTTTAAAGTCCTGTTCAATATTAGCAGGAGTATTAATCAATATTAGTAGGAGTATTTCTGTTTCTGTGAAAAAGGCCATTGAATATCATTTTGTGATTGCAGTCAGTGTATTTGTTGATGGCTTGGTTTGGAATGGACATTTTAATTCCTCAGTGTTCCAGTGCATGAGCATGGAACAGTTTTCTGACTCAGCGACTTCCCTTTCACTTTTCACTTTCATGCATTGGAGGAGGAAATGGTAACCCACTCTAGGGTTCTTACCTGGGGAATCTCAGGAACGGCGGAGCCTGGTGGGCTGCCATCTATGGGGTCGCACAGAGTCGAATACGGCTGTAGCGACTAAGCAGCAGCAGCAGTGCATAGATATCAAAAGGGTTGACAACAGTCAGGAAGGATCACAGAAGTCACCGTGAAACAATCCTTCTCCACTTAGCCAAAGCTAACAAAAGATTTCTGTTTTAGGGCAACCTAGAACACATCACTTAAGAGGTCGAGAAACTTAAAATCCATTAGCAAAGGCAACTGCTAAATCCATTAGCAAAGGCAACATCTCAAGAAAATTTGTGTTAGGCACAAAACACTTTTCTGGGGGTCCGCTTTCCATGCAACTTCCTTATCCCATTCTGTACCCATTCCTTTGTTTCTCCCATCCTGAAAGTGCCGCTTCTAAGACAGAACTACTTCGGTTTCCTTCATAAAATGTGATTTCATGCCACATACATTCTTTTAATATCTAGTCATTCATTTCCCTTAAGCAACCAAGAACTGACTTTGATACTGGCAATCTATAGATTGGGGAACGTACGTACACTGATAATACCCCCCGCCTCTCCAAGAACAACAAAAACAAAAAACAAAAACACAAAATTTGATTTCTTACACTGAAAATGTCAGGATGGTGCACTGAACATGTGAGGGGTGGGCACAGGTGCAAGGGGCAGTCCCTAATTAGGATCGGGCACAGGTGCATGGGCCAGGCCCTACATAGGGGCTGGAACAGGTGCAAGGGGCAGGCCCTAATTAGGGGCGGGCACAGGTGCAAGGGCCCGGCCCTAATTAGGGGCGGGCACAGGTGCAAGGGGCCGGTCCCTAATTAGAGGTGGGCACAGGTGCAAGGGCCCGGCCTTAATTAGGGGCGGGCACAGGTGCAAGGGGCCGGCCCTAAATTGGGGCGGGCAGAGGTGCATGTGCCGGGCCCTAATTAGGGGCGGGCACAGGTGCAAGGGCCCGGCCTTAATTAGGGGCGGGCACAGGTGCAAGGGGCCGGCCCTAAATTGGGGCGGGCAGAGGTGCATGTGCTGGGCCCTAATTGGGGGGCGGGCACAGGTGCAGTGGGCCGGCCCTAATTAGGGGCGGGCACAGGTGCAGGGGGCAGGCCCTAATTAGGGGCGGGCACAGGTGCACGGTTCGGCCTTATTTAGGGGCGGGCACAGATGCAGGGGGCCGGCGCTAATTAGAAGCGGGCACAGGTCCAGGGGGCGGGCCCTAATTAGGTGCGGGCACAGGTGCAGGGGGCCGGCGCTACAGTAGGGGCGGGCACAGGTGCAGTGGGCGGCCCCTAATTATCGGCGGGCACAGGTGCAAGGGGCAGGCCCTAATTAGGGGCGGGCACAGGTCCAGGGGGCAGGCCCTAATTAGGGCCGGGCACAGGTGCAGGGGGCCGGCCCTACTTACGGGCGGGCACAGGTGCAGGGGGCCGGCCCTACTTAGGGGCGGGCACAGGTGCAGGGTTCGGGCCCAAATTAGGAATGGGCACAGGTACAGGGGGCAGGCGCTAATTAGGGGTGGGCACAGGTGCAGGGGGCGGGCCCTAATTAGGGGCGGGCACAGGTGCACGGGGCCGGCCCTAATGAGGGGCGGGCACAGGTGCAGGGGACAGGCCCTAATTAGGGGCGGGCACAGGTGCAGGGGCCCGGCGCTACTTAGGGCGGGCAGAGGTGCATGGGCCGGGCCCTAATTAGGGGCGGGCACAGGTGCAAGGGGCCGGCCCTAAATCGGGGCGGGCAGAGGTGCATGTGCCGGGCCCTAATTAGGGGCGGGCACAGGTGCAGGGGGCCGGCCCTAATTAGGGGCGGGCACAGGTGCAGGGGGCAGGCCCTAATTAGGGGCGGGCACAGGTGCACGGTTCGGCCTTATTTAGGGGCGGGCACAGATGTAGGGGGCCGGCGCTAATTAGAAGCGGGCACAGGTCCAGGGGGCGGGCCCTAATTAGGGGCGGGCACAGGTGCAGGGGCCGGCGCTAATTAGGGGCGGGCACAGGTGCAAGGGGCCGGCGCTAATTAGGGGCGGGCACAGGTCCAGGGGGCAGGCCCTAATTAGGGGCGGGCACAGGTGCAGTGGGCGGCCCCTAATTATCGGCGGGCACAGGTGCAAGGGGCTGGCGCTAATTAGGGGCGGGCACAGGTCCAGGGGGCCGGCCCTACTTACGGGCGGGCACAGGTGCAGGGGGCCGGCCCTACTTAGGGGCGGGCACAGGTGCAGGGGGCGGGCCCTAATTAGGGGCGGGCACAGGTGCAGGGGGCCGGCCCTAATTAGGGGCGGGCACAGGTGCAGAGGTCGGCCCTAATTAGGGGCGGGCACAGGTGCAGGGGCCCGGCGCTACTTAGGGCGGGCACAGGTGCATGGGCTTGGCCCTCATTAGGGGCGTGCACAGGTGCTAGGGGCCGACCCTAATTAGGGGCGGGCACAGGTGCAAGGGCCCGGCCCTATTGGGGCGGGCACAGGTGCAGGGGGCGGGCACTAATTAGGTGCGGGCACAGGTGCAGGGCCCGGCCCTAATTAGGGGCGGGAACCGGTGCAGGGGGCCGGCCCTAATTAGGGGCGGGCACAGGTGCAGGGGGCGGGCCCTAATTAGGGGCGGGCACAGGTGCAGGGGGCGGGCCCTAATTAGGGGCGGGCACAGGTGCAAGGGGCCGGCCCTAATTAGGGGCGGGCACAGGTGAGAGGACTGGCCCTAATTAGGTGTGGGCACAGGTACGGGTGCCGCCCCTATTTATCGGGCGGCCATTGGTGCGGGGTCCGTCCCCATTTAAGGGGCCCGTTCAGCTGCACACCACCTAGTGCAGTAATTGTTTGGTGTTTTAGAACTGAATACTTAGAACGTGTAAAATGTTCTATTATGTGGTGGTTTATTTTTAAAAAACAAGCTCTAAAATTTTTTGCAAATGAGCTCTAAAAATTGAAAGTCTGGTGTCCTTGCACTGTGTCATTGTATAAAGAAGTGTACATGGTTTTTTTTTTTTTTTTGTTTTGTTCTTGTGTTTTTCTTTTTTTTAAGCAAAGAGTCTGAAAAGTGAGGGAAACAGGAGACCCAGAGTTGCTCCTGTAGTTAGGTGAAGGCCTTAGGAGGTCACTTGTAAAGGCTGCTGCCTGTGGGGAAGCAGATGGACACAGAGCTCTGCACATTGTCCTTTGCATGGATGTTCTTTTTTGTGCAAATGCAGCTCGGAGCCATCTCCTGATGTGTAAGAATTTCCCAGACAAACCTTGAGCTAAGCGATGCATTTTTTCCTAAGGAAATGTTTGTCTTAAGCGATGGAAATATCCCATGTGTTTCTGCTAGACTCTTGCTTCAGGTCGGCTCCCCCAAAAGGCTCAGAAGCGACTTGACAGAACAGTAGGTTTTACTCATACCTTGTTCTCCTCATCTATGTTAAGGAAACACTATTGCCTGGACACGTGACCTGGACATGACCTGGACACCAAGCTCCTCTGTCCCTGGGAATACTGGGGCCATTGCCTTCTCTACAAGGGAGCATTTGGAAGCTAATTTTCTCCTGGATTGTGGTTCTGATGAAGGAAGGGGGATCCCTTCCAGGGCTTGAGAGTGCATTCTTGTCTGACACTTGTAAATGAATTGTCCGAGGAGAGGAGAGGGGTGCCGTCCAAGCCAGAGACTTCATTGAGAAGGGCTGCCGGGGCGGAGGGCAGGAGGGAGAGAAAAACGGAGAGAACTGCTCTGCCACGTGGCTCACCGTCTCAGGCTTTATGGTCATTGGGTTCGTTGCTGGTTTGTCTCTTGCCAGTCATTCTGAATTGGGATCCGTCCTGGGGGCACATGCATCACTCAGCCGAGATGGATTGCAGCGAGGAGAATCCTGGGGAGTTGCTAGGACCTCTGGACTGCAGTTTCCCAGCTCTTGTTGACCTCTTGTTGACCTCTCCAGAATCCTGGTTGGTGGGAGCTTGTTCGATCCTTGTTCCCTACCAGGACCTCCTATAGGGAGAACACTCCTGCAAGTCTTTTCTCCTCTCTGTTGCCTGGCAAGGGTGAGTGGTCACTGGTTCATTTAACAGAGTGTCTTTTGGTCCTCTCGAATAAGGTCCTTCACAGAGTAAATGGAAAAAATTGTAAAAGTCAGTGTTTGAAATCACGTATATTCCTAATTTGGTAAGTGGGCTTTTTTGTTGTGTGTAGATCTTTTGTTGTTTTCTCAAATTGTATAGTTTTTTCAAGGGAATTCTGGTGTTAGTTGCAAAGTTTGTGCTTCTGTTCATTTCATCTTTGTTTTTCTTTAACAGTTATTTATTTCCAGTGGATTGAATACTGCTTTACAATATCGGTTTGATTTGTCATCCATCCACATGAGCGGAGCATAGGTGTATGTGTGTCCCCTCACTCTGGAATCTCCCTCCCACATCCCATCCATCCCCACCTCTCAAGGCTATTACAGAGCCCCAGTTTGAGTTCCCTGAGTCCTAACAGCAAATTCCCACTGGTTATCCATTTACAAATGCTGGTGTTCATGCATCCATGCTGCTCTCTCCATTCAAGGGAATGGTTAGATTTGGGCTATACAACTTACCTCGGAGAAGGCAATGGCACCCCACTCCAGTACTCTTGCCTGGAAAATCCCATGGATGGAGGAGCCTGGTGGGCTGCAGTCCATGGGGTCGCTAAGAGTCAGACACGACTGAGCGACTTCACTTTCACTTTTTCGCTTTCATGCATTGGAGAAGGAACTGGCAACCCACTCCAGTTTTCTTGCCTGGAGAATCCCAGGGGAAGGAGAGCCTGGTGGGCTGACGTCTATGGGGTCATGCAGAGTCGGACACGACTGAAGTGACTTAGCAGCAGCAGCAGCATACAACTTGCTTACCTTGAGAAGCGGAGGTTGAAGGGCGGCCAAAACCCGGCCGAGAGCCCGCAAGCCGCGGTAGCACAGCGGGTAGAGGCAGGCAGGCAAGCAGGCCGGTAGCTTAGCAGTTCGAGTCCCAGGTTAGGGCTAGGATCTCTTTTGCTGGGCGGGGCTGAGCCTGGAAGGGGCGGGACTTAGACCGTAAGCGGCTGGGATTTTCTGATTGATGAATTGATTCTTTGTTGATTTAAGTTAGGGGTAGGGAGGGGTAGTGGAGCTGGCGCGCCACTGACGTCACCACCGCCGACTGCTTTCCGGAAGGCAGACGTGGAAGGCCCGCGAGTTGATCATAATGGCAGGTGAAGGAATTAATGAAGACTATCCAGTAGAAATTCATGAATATTTATCAACATTTGAGAATTCCATTGGTGCTGTGGATGAAATGCTGAAGACCATGATGTCTGTTTCTAGAAATGAGTTGTTGCAGGAGTTGGACCCACTTGAACAGGCAAAAGTGGATTTAGTTTCTGCTTACACATTGAATTCAATGTTTTGGGTTTATTTGGCAACTCAGGGAGTCAATCCCAAGGAACATCCAGTAAAGCAGGAACTGGAGAGAATCAGAGTATACATGAACAGAGTCAAGGAAATAACAGACAAGAAAAAGGCTAGCAAACTGGACCGGGGTGCAGCTTCAAGATTTGTAAAAAAATGCCCTCTGGGAACCAAAACCTAAAAATGCATCCAAAGTTGCCAATAAAGGAAAAAGTAAAAATTAACCTTTCAGTTTTGATATACACATATTTTAAAAGTACATAATTTTTATTGTTTTACACAAAATGGATGATGATTGGCACTGTAAGTTTTAAATGTATTCCTTATTGAAATCATGTACAAAACTTACATTTGCAATTTGTAATACTAAAAACTTTTTCCTCCAGAAAGATTGTTATTTTTATTGGTTTTCCTATAGAACACTATGAGGTTTTTAATATTATAGTATGTGTGTGTATGGAGAAGGAAATGGCAACCCACTCCAGTGTTCTTGCCTGGAGAATCCCAGGGACGGGGAAGCCTGGTGGGCAGCCATCTATGGGGTCACACAGAGTCGGACACGACTGAAGTGACTTAGCAGGGAGGGGTAGGGCGTGGTAGAGTTAGGGTTACGGTGCGTGTACCCCACACCCCCAAAACCACACCCCAAAAACTTTAATTTTTCATTATTTATTTAGCTTAGGGTTAAGGTTAGCATTAGGGTTAGGGTGCGTGTATCCCCCCACCCCAAATCCGCGCCCCCAGATTTTTATTTTTCATTATTTAGCTTATGGTTAGGGTTAGAGTTAGGGTGCGTGCACCCCCTCACCCCGAAACCCAGCGCCACCCAAGTTTTCATTGTTCATTATTATTTGTTTATTTATTTAAGTTAAGGTTATGGCGCGCATACCCCCGCACCCCCAAAATCCACGCCCCCCAAACTTTAATTTTTCGTTATTTATTTATTTTGCTTAGGGTTAGGGTTAGGGTGGGGGCGTTTGGGCCCCCCCACCCCCCCCCCGCGGGGGGGGAGGCCCCCCCGGGGGGGGGGGCGGGGGGCGCCCCCCCCCCCCCAGCCGGCCGGGGGGGGGGGGGAGGGGGGGGGGGGGGGGGGGGGGGGGGGGGGGGGGGGGGGGGAGGGGGGGGGGGGGCCCCCCCGGCGGGGCGGCGGCCCCGCCCCCCGCCCCGGGAGCGCGGCGGCGCACCCCCGCCCCTGCCCTCCCAGCCCCGCCCACCCCTCCCCCCCCCCTCCCGGCCGGGGCCCCCCCCCCGGGGGGGGGGGGGGGGGGGGGGGGGGGGGGGGGGGGGCCCCGGGTCTCCCCCTGCCTTTGCCTTCCCTTTGGACCTAGGAGGCAGGCGTCTTTGGACCAGCATTAGGGCCCAGGTCAATGCAAATTGCAAAAGCCTCCCGGTCCCAGACCTCTGTCAGAGGGAAGGGAAGGGCCCCGGCTTGGATTCCTAAGCTGGGGCTTGCCCGCCCACAGGCAGCTCCGCACGGAGGGAATCAGGTTCCCAGTGCCCCTGGCCTGGGGAAGCAGCTCCACAGCCAGAGTGCTCATGCCCTGGCGCCCAGCACCCGCCCGGCAGGTAGGGCTTCCCTGGAGCTCTCCTCCAGAGCAGAGCCGTGTGGGTGTGCTTTGGGGCCTTGCCCTGTGCATTTGGACTCCCTAGCACAACACCAGGGCCGGGGAAGCAGCCCCTGAGCAGAGAGGTCCAGGAAGCACTTTGCCCCCAAAGCAGCCTCCGTGGCGGGTGAAGAGGCAGACCGCTGGCGAGGGCTGGAAAGCCGGTATGGGGCGGACCGAGTTAGCTCCCACAGTGGCGGAGCACCAGGTCTGCGCCCGGGCGCGAGAGGACGGAGCCCCGGCCGAGAGGCTGATCTGTATTGGTGGAGCCACGCCCAGACCTTCCAAGCTTGGAGCGTTCGCGCCTGGGATGGTCCAGGCTGTGGGAGTGTGGGAGACAAGAGTGGCGCCTGACTGGCCTCAACTCCGCCCTTGCCTTTCCTTTGGACCGAGGAGGCAGGCCTCTTTGGAGCCGGCTCAGGGCCCGGGGTATGCAAATGGCAGAAGCCTCCCGCTCGCAGACCTCTGTCAGAGGGAAGGGAAGCGCCCCGGCTTGGATTCCTAAGCTGGGGCACGTCAAGCCCACAGGCAGCTCTGCACGGAGGGAATCAGGCTCCCAGTGCCCCTGGCTTGGGGAGGCAGCTCGACAGCGAGAGTGCTCATGCCCTGGCGCCCAGCACGCGCCCGGCAGGCTGGGCTTCCCTGGAGCTCTCCTTCAGAGCAGAGTCGTGTGGGTGGGCTTGGGGGCCTTGCCCTGTGCGTTTGGGCTCCCTAGCACAGCCCAAGCGCAGGGGAAGCAGCCCCTGAGCAGAGAGCTGCAGGAAGCGCTTTGCTCCAAAGCAGCCTCCTAGGCGGGAGAAGAGGAAGGCTGCAGGCGGGGGCTGGGAAGCCGGTGTGGGGAAGGACCGAGTGAGCTCCCACAGGGGCGGAGCTCCAGCTCTGAGCCCGGGCACGAGAGCGTGGAGCCCCGGCTGAGAGGCTGCTCTGCAGTGGGGGAGCCTTGCCCAGACCTTCCCAGCTAGGAGCGTTGTCGCCCGGGAAGGACAAGGCTGTGGGAGTGTGGGAGACAGGAGTGGCGCCTGACTGGCCTCAGCTCCGCCCTTGCCTTCCCTTTGGACCTAGGATGCAGGCTTCCTTGAAGCAGGCCCAGGGCTTGGGGCTATGCAAATGGCAGAAGCCTCCCGCTCGTAGACCTCTGTCAGAGGGAAGGGAATGGCCCCGGCTTGGATTCCTAAGCTGGGGCTTCCCCGCCCACAGGCAGCTCCGAAGGGAGGGAATCAGGCTCCCTGTGCCCCTGGCTTTTGGAGGCAGCTCCACAGCCAGGGTGCTCATGCCCTGGCGCCCAGCAGGCGCCCGGCAGGCTGGGCTTCCCTGGAGCTCTCCTCCAGAGCAGTGTCATGTGGGTGTGCTTGGGGGCCTTGCCATGTGCGTTTGGGCTCCCTAGAACAACACCAGCGCCGGGGAAGCAGCCTCTGAGCAGAGAGGTCCAGGAAGCCCTTTGCCCCCAAAGCAGCCGTCTAGGCGGGAGAAGAGGCAGGCCGCCGGGGGTGGGCTGGGAAGCCGGTATGGGGAAGGACCGAGGGAGCTCCCAGAGCGGCGAAGCTTCAGCTCTGAGCCTGAGCGCGAGAGCACGGAGCCAGGGCCAATAGGCTGCTCCACACAGTGGAAGCCTCGCCCAGACCTTCCCAGCTTGGAGCGTTCGCCCAGGGTACGACCAGGCTTTGGGAGTGTGGGAGACGGGAGTGGCCCCTGACTGGCCTCAGCTCCGCCCTTGCCTTCCCTTTGGACCTAGGAGGCAGGCTTCTTTGGAGCAGGATTAGGGACTTGGTCTATTCAAATGACAAAAGCCTCCCGCGCGCAGACCTCTGTTACAGGGAAGGGTAGCGCCTCGGCTTGATTTCCTAAGCTGGGGCTTGCTCGCCAACAGCAGCTCTGAACGGAGGGAATCAGGCTCCCAGTGCCCCTGGCTTTGGGGGGGAGCTTGACAGCCAGAGTGCTCATGCCCTGGCGCCCAGCACGCGCCCGGCAGGTAGGGCTTCCCTGGAGCTCTCCTCTAGAGCAGAGCCGTGTGGGTGTGCTTGCGGGCCTTGCCCTGTGCATTTGGACTCCCTAGCACAAGACCAGCGCCCGGGAAGCAGCCTCTGAGCAGAGAGGTCCAGGAAGCACTTTGCCCCCAAAGCAGCCTCCTTGGCGGGAGAAGAGGCAGACAGCTGGCGGGGGCTGGAAAGCCAATATGGGGCGGACAGAGTTAGCTCCCACAGTGGCAGAGCGCCAGCTCTGCGCCCGGGCGCGAGAGCACAGAGCCCCGGCCGAGAGCCTGCACTGTATTGGGGGAGCCACGCCGAGACCTTCCCAGCTTGGAACGTTCGCGCCCGGGAAGGACCAGGCTGTGGGAGTGTGCGAGACGGGAGTGGCGACAGACTGGCCTGAGGTCCGCCCTTGCCTTCCCTTTGGACCTAGGAGGCAGGCGTCTTTGGACCAGGCACAGGGCCCGGGGCTATGCAAATGGCAGAACTTCCCGCTCGCAGACCTCTGTCAGAGGGAAGGGAAGTGCCCCGGCTTGGATTCCTAAGCTGGGGCTTGCCCGCCCACAGGCAGCTCCACAGGGAGGGAATCAGGCTCCCTGTGCCCCTGGCTTGGGGAGGCAGCTCCACAGCCAGGGTGCTCATGCCCTGGCGCCCAGCACGCGCCCGGCAGGCTGGGCTTCCCTGGAGCTCTCCTCCAGAGCAGAGCCGTGTGGGTGTGCTTGGGGGCCTTGCCCTGTGCATTTGGACTCCCTAGCACAACACCAGCGCTGGGGAAGCAGCCTCTGAGCAGAGAGGTCCAGGAAGCACTTTGCCCCCAAAGCAGCCTCCTTGGCGGGAGAAGAGGCAGACCGCTGGCAGGTGCTGGAAAGCCAATATGGGGCGGCCAGAGTTAGCTCCCACAGCGGCGGAGCGCCTGCTCTGCGCCCGGGCGCGAGAGCACGGAGCCCCGGTCGAGAGCCTGCACTGTATTGGGGGAGCCACGCCGAGACCTTCCCAGCTTGGAGCGTTCGCGGCCGGGAAGGACCAGGCTGTGGGAGTGTGGGAGACTGGAGTGGCGACAGACTGGCCTCAGCTCTGCCCTTGCCTTCCCTTTGGACCTAGGAGGCAGGCGTCTTTGGAGCAGGCACAGGGCCCGGGGCTATGCAAATGGCAGAAGCCTCCCGCTCGCAGATCTCTGTCAGAGGGAAGGGGAAGCGCCCCGGCTTGGATTACTAAGCTGGGGCTTGGTCGCCCACAAGCAGCTCCGCACGGAGGGAATCAGGCTCCCAGTGCCCCTGGCTTGGGGAGGCAGATCCACAGCTAGAGTGCTCATGCCCTGGCGCCCAGCACACTCCCGGTAGGCTGGGCTTCCCTGGAGCTCTCGTCCAGAGCCGTGTGGGTGGGCTTGGGGGCCATGCCCTGTGCGTTTGGGATCCCTAGCACAGCCCCAGCGCAGGGGAAGCAACCCTTGAGCCGAGAGCTCCAGTAAGCGCTTTGCCCCCACAGCAGCCTCCTTTGCATGAGAAGAGGCAGGACGCCAGGGGAGGCTGGGAAGCCGGTATGGGGAAAGACCGAGGGAGCTCACACCGTGGCGGAGCTCCAGCTATGCGCCCGGACGCCAGAGCACGGTGCCGCGGCCGAGAGGCTGCTCTGCACTGGGGGAGCCTCGCCCAGACCTTCCCAGCTTGGAGCATTCGCGCCCGGGATATTTCAGGCTCTGGGAGTATGGGAGACGGGAGAGTGGCGCCTGACTGGCCTCAGCTAATCCCTAGCCTTCCCTTGGGACCTAGGAAGCAGGAGTCTTTGGAGAAGGCTCAGGGCCCAGGGCTATGCAAATGGCAGAAGCCTCCCACTCGCAGACCTCTGTCAGAGGGAAGGGAAGCGCCCCGGCTTCGATTCCTAAGCTGGGGCTTGCTCGCCCACAGGCAGCTCCGCAGGGAGGGAATCAGGCTCCCAGTGCCCATGGCTTGGGGGTGGAGCTCGACAGCCAGACTGCTCATTCCCTGCCGCCCAGCACGCGCCCGGCAGGCTGGGCTTCCCTGGAGCTCACCTCCAGAGCAGAGTGGTGTGGGTGTGCCGGGGGCCTTGCCCTTTGCGTTTGGGCTCCCTAGCACAGCCCCAGCGCCGAGGAAGCAGCCCATGAGCAGAGAGCTCCAGGATGCGCTTTGCCCCAAAGCAGGCGTCTGGGCGGGAGAAGAGGCAGGCCGCCGGGGGAGCTGGGAAGCCGGTATGGGGAAGGACCGAGGGAGCTCCCACAGCGGCGGAGCTTCAGCTCTGAGCCTGGGCGCGAGAGCACGGAGCCAGGGCCAATAGGCTGCTCCACACAGTGGAAGCCTCGCCCAGACCTTCCCAGCTTGGAGCGCTCGCGCCCGGGAAGGACCAGGCTGTGGGAGTGTGCGAGACGGGAGTGGCGACAGACTGGCCTGAGGTCCGCCCTTGCCTTCCCTTTGGACCTAGGAGGCAGGCCTCTTTGGAGCTGGCTCAGGGCCCGTGACTATGCAAATGGCAGAAGCCTCCCGCTCGCAGACCTCTGTTAGAGGGAAGGGAAGCGCCCCGGCTTGGATTCCTAAGCTGGGGCTTGCCCGCCCACAGGCAGCTCCGCACGGAGGGAATCAGGTTCCCAGTGCCCCTGGCTTGGGGAAGCAGCTCCACAGCCAGAGTGCTCATGCCCTGGCGCCCAGCACGCGCCCGGCAGGCTGGGCTTCCCTGGAGCTCACCTCCTGAGGAGAGTCGTGTGGGTGGGCTTGGGGGCCTTGCCCTGTGCGTTTGGGCTCCCTAGCACAGCCCCAGCGCAGGGGAAGCAGCCCCTGAGCAGAGAGCTGCAGGATGCGCTTTGCTCCCAAAGCAGCCTCCTTGGCGGGAGAAGAGGAAGGCCGCTGGCGGGCGCTGGGAAGCTGGTATGGGGAAGGACCGAGTGAGCTCCCACAGCGGCGGAGCTCCTGCTCTGCACCCCGGCACGGGAGCGCGGAGCCCCGGCCGAGAGGCTGCTCTGCACTGGGGAAGCCTCGCCAGACCTTCCCAGCTAGGAGCGTTCGCGCAGGGAAGGACCAGGCTGTGGGAGTGTGCGAGACGGGAGTGGCCCCTGACTGGCCTCAGCTCCGCCCTTGCCTTCCCTTTGGACCTAGGAGGCAGACGTCTTTGGAGCAGGCTCAGGGCCCGTGGCAATGCAAACGGCAGAAGCCTCCCGCTCGCAGACCTCTGTCAGAGGGAAGGGAAGCGCCCCGGCTTCGATTCCTAAGCTGGGGCTTGCCCACCCACAGGCAGCTCCGCACGGAGGGAATCAGGCTCCCAGTTCCCCTGGCTTGGGGAGGCAGCTCCACAGCCAGAGTGCTCATGCCCTGGCGCCCAGCACGCGCCCGGCAGGCTGGGCTTCCCTAGAGCTCTCCTCCAGAGCAGAGTCGTTTGGGTGTGCTTGGGGGCCTGGCCCTGTGCGTTTGGGCTCCCTAGCACAGCCCAAGCGCAGGGGAAGTAGCCCCTGAGCAGAGATCTGCAGGAAGCGCTTTGCTCCAAAAGCAGCCTCCTTGGCGTGAGAAGAGGCAAACCGCCGGCAGGGACAGGGTAGCCGGCATGGGGAAGGACCGAGGAGCTCCCACAGCGGCGGAGCTCCAGCTCTGCGCACGGGCATGAGAGCACGGAGCCCCGGGCGAGAGGCTGCTCTACACTGGTGGAGCCTCGCCCAGACCTTCCCAGCTTGGAGCGTACGCGCCGGGAAGGACCAGGCTGCGGCAGTGTGCCAGACGGGAGTGGCGACAGACTGGTCTTAGCTCCGCCCTTGCCTTCGCTTTGGACCTAGGAGGCAGGCGTCTTTGGAGCAGGCACAGGGCCCGGGGCTATGCAAATGGCAGAAGCCTCCCGCTCACAGACCTCTGTGAGAGGGAAGGGAAGTGCCCCGGCTTGGATTCCTAAGCTGGGGCTTGCCCGCCCACAGGCAGCTCCGCACGGAGGAAATCAGGCTCCCAGTGCCCCTGGCTTGGGGAGGCAGCTCCACAGCCAGAGTGCTCATGCCCTGGCGCCCAGCACGCGCCCGGCAGGCTGGGCTTCCCTGGAGCTCACCTCCTGAGCATAGTCGTGTGGGTGTGCTTGGGGGCCTTGCCGTGTGCGTTTGGGCTCCCTCGCACAGCCCCAGCGGAGGGGAAGCAGCCCCTGAGCAGAGAACTCCAGGAAGCGCATTGCCCGCAAAGAGGCCTCCTTGACGGGAGAAGAGGAAGGCTGCCGGCGGGGACTGGGAAGCTGGTATGGAGAAGGAGCGAGTGAGCTCCCACAGCGGCGGAGCTCCAGGTCTGCGCCCGGGCACGAGAGCACGGAGCCCCGTCTGAGAGTCTGCTCTGCACTGCGGGAGCATCGCCCAGACCTTCCCATCTTGGAGCGTTCGCGCCCGGGAAGGACCAGGCTGTGGGAGTGTGAGAGACAAGAGTGGCGCCTGACTGGCCTCAGCTCTTCCCTTGCCTTTCCTTTGGACCGAGGAGGCAGGCCTCTTTGGAGCCGGCTCAGGGCCCGGGGGTATGCAAATGGCAGAAGCCTCCCGCTCGCAGACCTCTGTCAGAGGGAAGGGAAGCGCCCCGGCTTGGATTCCTAAGCTGGGGCTTGCCCGCCCACAGGCAGGTCCGCACGGAGGTTATCAGGCTCCCAGTGCCCCTGGCTTGGGGAGGCAGCTCCACAGCCAGACTGCTCATTCCCTGCCGCCAGGCACGCGCCCGGCAGGCTGGGCTTCCCTGGAGCTCTCCTCCAGAGCAGAGTCGTGTGGGTATGCTTGGGGGTCTTGCCCTGTGCGTTTGGGCTCCCTAGCACAGCCCCAGCGCTAGGGAAGCAGCCCCTGAGCAGAGAGCTCCAGGAAGCGCATTGCCCGCAAAGAGGCCTCCTTGACGGGAGAAGAGGAAGGCTGCCGGCGGGGGCTGGGAAGCTGGTATGGAGAAGGAACGAGTGAGCTCCCACAGCGGCGGAGCTCCAGGTCTGCGCCCGGGCACGAGAGCACGGAGCCCCGGCTGAGAGTCTGCTCTGCACTGGGGGAGCCTCGCCCAGACCTTCCCAGCTTGGAGCGTTCGCGCCCGGGAAGGACCAGGCTGTGGGAGTGTGAGAGACAAGAGTGGCGCCTGACTGGCCTCAGCTCTTCCCTTGCCTTTCCTTTGGACCGAGGAGACAGGCCTCTTTGGAGCCGGCTCAGGGCCCGGGGTATGCAAATGGCAGAAGCCTCCCGCTCGCAGACCTCTGTCAGAGGGAAGGGAAGCGCCCCGGCTTGGATTCCTAAGCTGGGGCTTGCCCGCCCACAGGCAGCTCCGCCGGAGGGAATCAGGCTCCCAGTGCCCCTGGCTTGGGGAGGCAGCTCCACAGCCAGACTGCTCATTCCCTGCCGCCAGGCACGCGCCCGGCAGGCTGGGCTTCCCTGGAGCTCACCTCCAGAGCAGAGACGTGTGGGTGTGCTTGGGGGCCTTGCCCTGTGCGTTTGGGCTCCCTAGCACAGCCCCAGCTCTGAGGAAGCAGCCCATGAGCAGAGAGCTCCAGGATGTGCTTTGACCCCAAAGCAGCCGTCTGGGCGGGAGAAGAGGCAGGCCGCCGGGGGGGGCTGGGAAGCCGGTATGGGGAAGGACCGAGGGAGCTCCCACAGCGGCGGAGCTTTAGCTCTGAGCCTGGGAGCGAGAGCACGGAGCCAGGGCCAATAGGCTGCTCCACACAGTGGAAGCCTCGCCCAGACCTTCCCAGCTTGGAGCGCTGGCGCCCGGGAAGGACCAGGCTGTGGGAGTGTGCCAGACGGGAGTGGCGACAGACTGGCCTAGGGTCCGCCCTTGCCTTCCCTTTGGACCTAGGAGGCAGGCCTCTTTGGAGCAGGCAAAGGGCCCGGGGCTATGCAAATGGCAGAAGCCTCCCGCTCGCAGACCTCTGTCAGAGGGAAGGGAAGTGCCCCGGCTAGGATTCCTAAGCTGGGGCTTGCCCGCCCAAAGGCAGCTCCGCACGGTGGGAATCAGGCACTCAGTGCCCCTGGCTTGGGGAGCCAGCTCCACAGACACAGTGCTCATGCCCTGGCGCCCAGCACGCGCCCGGCAGGCTGGGCTTCCCTGGAGCTCACCTCCAGAGCAGAGTCATGTGGGTGTGCTTGGGGGCCTTGCCCTGTGCGTTTGGGCTCCCTAGCACAGCCCAATCACAGGGGAAGCAGCCCCTGAGCAGAGAGCTGCAGGAAGAGCTTTGCCCCAAAGCAGCCGCCTGGGCGGGAGAAGAGGCAGGCCGCCGGCGGGGGCTGGAAGTCTTTAAGGAGAAGTACCGAGGGAGCTCCCACAGCGGCGGAGCTTCAGCTCTGCGCCCGGCGCGAGAGCGCAGAGCCACGCCGAGAGGCTGCTCTGCACTGGGGAAGCCTCGCCAGACCTTCCCAGCTTGGAGCGTTCGCACCGGGAAGGTCCAGGCTGTGGGCTTGTGGGAGACGGGAGTGGCGCCTGACTGGCCTCAGCTCCGTCTTTGCCGTTCCTTTGGACCTACGAGGCAGGCGTCTTTGGAGCAGGCTCAGGGCCCGTCGCTATGCAAATGACAAAATCCTCCCGCTCGCAGACCTCTGTGAGAGGGAAGGGAAGCGCCCCGGCTTGGATTCGTAAGCTGGGGCTTGCCCGCCCACAGGCAGCTCCGCACGGAGGGAATCAGGCTCCCAGTGCCCCGGGCTTGGGGAGGCAGCTCCACAGCCAGAGTGCTCATGCCCTGGCGCCCAGCACGCGCCCGGCAGGCTGGGCTTCCCTGGAGCTCACCTCCAGAGCAGAGTCGTGTGGGTGTGCTTGGGGGCCTTGCCCTGTGCGTTTGGGCTCCCTAGCACAGCCCCAGCGCAGGGGAAGCAGCCCCTGAGCAGAGAGCTCCAGGATGCGCTTTGCCCCCAAAGAGGCCTCCTTGACGGGAGAAGAGGAAGGCTGCCGGCGGGGGCTGGGAAGCTGGTATGGAGAAGGAATGAGTGAGTTCCCACAGCGGCGGAGCTCCAGGTCTGCGCCCGGGCACGAGAGCACGGAGCCCCGGCTGAGAGTCTGCTCTGCACTGGGGGAGCCTCGCCCAGACCTTCCCAGCTTGGAGCGTTCGCGCCCGGGAAGGACCAGGCTGTGGGAGTGTGAGAGACAAGAGTGGCGCCTGACTGGCCTCAGCTCTTCCCTTGCCTTCCCTTTGGACCGAGGAGGCAGGCCTCTTTGGAGCAGGCTCAGGGCCCAGGGATATCCAAACGGCAGAAGCCTCCCGCTCGCAGACCTCTGTCAGAGGGAAGGGAAGCGCCCCAGCTTGGATTCCTAAGCTGGAGCTTGCCCTCCCACAGGCAGCTCCGCATGGAGAGAATCAGGCTCCCAGTGCCCCTGGCTTGGGGAGGCAGCTCCACAGCCAGAGTGCTCATGCCCTGGCGCCCAGCACGCGCCCGGCAGGCTGGGCTTCCCTGGAGCTCTCCTCCAGAGCAGAGTCGTGTGGGTGTGCTTGGGGGCCTTGCCCTGTGCGTTTGGGCTCCCTAGCACAGCCCCAGCGCAGGGGAAGCAGCCCCTGAGCAGAGAGCTGCAGGAAGCGCTTTGCCCACACAGCAACCTCCTCGGCGGGAGAAGAGGCAGGACGCCGGCAGGGGCAGGGAAGCCGGCATGGGGAAGGACCGAGTGAGCTCCCACAGCGGCGGAGCTCCAGCTCTGCGCACGGGCATGAGAGCACGGTGCCCCGGGCGAGAGGCTGCTCTGCACTGGTGGAGCCTCGCCCAGACCTTCCCAGCTTGGAGCGTTCCCGTGTGCGCTGTGGGAGTTTGGAAGACGGGAGTGGCCCCTGACTGGCCTCAGCTCCGCCCTTGCCTTCCCTTTGGACCTAGGAGGCAGGCCTCTTTGGAGCAGGCTCAGAGCCCGGGCTATGCAAATGGCAGAAGCCTCCCGCTCGCAGACCTCTGTCCAAGGGAAGGGAAGCGCCCGGGCTTGGAATCCTAAGCTGGGGCTTGCCCGCCCAAAGGCAGCTCCGCAAGGAGGGAATCAGGCTCCCAGTGCCCCTGGCTTGGGGAAGCAGCTCCACAGCCAGAGTGCTCATGCCCGGGCGCCTAGCACGCGCCCGGCAGGCTGGGCTTCCCTGGAGGTCTCCGCCAGAGCAGAGTCGTGTGGGTGTGCCTGGGGGTCTTGCCCTGTGCGTTTGGGCTCCCTAGCACAGCCCCAGCGCAGGGGAAGCAGCCCATGAGCAGAGAGCTCCAGGAAGCGCTTTGCCCCCAAAGCAGCCTCCTGGGCGGTAGTAGAGGCAGACCGCAGGCGGGGGCTCGGAAGCCGGAATGGGGAAGGACCGAGTGAGCTCCCACAGCGGCAGAGCTGCAGCTCTGGGCCGGGGCGCGAGAGCACGGAGCACCGACCGAGAGTCTGCTCTGCACTGGGGGAGCCTCGCCCAGACCTTCCCATCTTGGAGCGTTCGCGCCCGGGAAGGACCAGGCTGTGGGAGTGTGAGAGACAAGAGTGGCGCCTGACTGGCCTCAGCTCTTCCCTTGCCTTTCCTTTGGACCGAGGAGGCAGGCCTCTTTGGAGCCGGCTCAGGGCCCGGGGTATGCAAATGGCAGAAGCCTCCCGCTCGCAGACCTCTGTCAGAGGGAAGGGGAAGCGCCCCGGCTTGGATTCCTAAGCTGGGGCTTGCCCGCCAACAGGCAGGTCCGCACGGAGGTTATCAGGCTCCCAGTGCCCCTGGCTTGGGGAGGCAGCTCCACAGCCAGACTGCTCATTCCCTGCCGCCAGGCACGCGCCCGGCAGGCTGGGCTTCCCTGGAGCTCTCCTCCAGAGCAGAGTCGTGTGGGTGTGCTTGGGGGTCTTGCCCTGTGCGTTTGGGCTCCCTAGCACAGCCCCAGCGCTGGGGAAGCAGCCCCTGAGCAGAGAGCTCCAGGAAGCGCATTGCCCGCAAAGAGGCCTCCTTGACGGGAGAAGAGGAAGGCTGCCGGCGGGGGCTGGGAAGCTGGTATGGAGAAGGAACGAGTGAGCTCCCACAGCGGCGGAGCTCCAGGTCTGCGCCCGGGCACGAGAGCACGGAGCCCCGGCTGAGAGTCTGCTCTGCACTGGGGGAGCCTCGCCCAGACCTTCCCAGCTTGGAGCGTTCGCGCCCGGGAAGGACCAGGCTGTGGGAGTGTGAGAGACAAGAGTGGCCGCCTGACTGGCCTCAGCTCTTCCCTTGCCTTTCCTTTGGACCGAAGAGGCAGGCCTCTTTGGAGCCGGCTCAGGGCCCGGGGTATGCAAATGGCAGAAGCCTCCCGCTCGCAGACCTCTGTCAGAGGGAAGGGAAGCGCCCCGGCTTGCATTCCTAAGCTGGGGCTTACCCGCCCACAGGCAGCTCCGCACGGAGGGAATCAGGCTCCCAGTGCCCCTGGCTTGGGGAGGCAGCTCCACAGCCAGAGTGCTCATTCCCTGCCGCCAGGCACGCGCCCGGCAGGCTGGGCTTCCCCTGGAGCTCACCTCCAGAGCAGAGACGTGTGGGTGTGCTTGGGGGCCTTGCCCTGTGCGTTTGGGCTCCCTAGCACAGCCCCAGCTCTGAGGAAGCAGCCCATGAGCAGAGAGCTCCAGGATGTGCTTTGACCCCAAAGCAGCCGTCTGGGCGGGAGAAGAGGCAGGCCGCCGGGGGGGGGGGGCTGGGAAGCCGGTATGGGGAAGGACCGAGGGAGCTCCCACAGCGGCGGAGCTTTAGCTCTGAGCCTGGGAGCGAGAGCACGGAGCCAGGGCCAGTAGGCTGCTCCACACAGTGGAAGCCTCGCCCAGACATTCCCAGCTTGGAGCGTTCGCGCCCGGGAAGGACCAGGCTGTGGGAGTGTGCCAGACGGGAGTGGCGACAGACTGGCTTGAGGTCCGCCCTTGCCTTCCCTTTGGACCTAGGAGGCAGGCCTCTTTGGAGCAGGCACAGGGCCCGGGGCTATGCAAATGGCAGAAGCCTCCCGCTCGCAGACCTCTGTCAGAGGGAAGGGAAGTGCCCCGGCTAGGATTCCTAAGCTGGGGCTTGCCCGCCCAAAGGCAGCTCCGCACGGTGGGAATCAGGCACTCAGTGCCCCTGGCTTGGGGAGCCAGCTCCACAGACACAGTGCTCATGCCCTGGCGCCCAGCACGCGCCCGGCAGGCTGGGCTTCCCTGGAGCTCACCTCCAGAGCAGAGTCATGTGGGTGTGCTTGGGGGCCTTGCCCTGTGCGTTTGGGCTCCCTAGCACAGCCCAATCGCAGGGGAAGCAGCCCCTGAGCAGAGAGCTGCAGGAAGCGCTTTGCCCCAAAGCAGCCGCCTGGGCGGGAGAAGAGGCAGGCCGCCGGCGGGGGCAGGGAAGTCTTTAAGGAGAAGTACCGAGGGAGCTCCCACAGCGGCGGAGCTTCAGCTCTGCGCCGGGCGCGAGAGCACAGAGCCACTACCGAGAGGCTGCTTTACACTGCGGGAGTTTCGCCCAGACCTTCCCAGCTTGGAGCGTTCGCACCAGGGAAGGACCAGGCTCTGGGAGTATGGAAGACGGGAGTGGCGCCTGACTGGCCTAAGCTAAGCCCTTGCCTTCCCTTTGGACCTAGGAGGCAGGCCTCTTTGGAGCAGGCTCAGGGCCCAGGGATATCCAAACGGCAGAAGCCTCCCGCTCGCAGACCTCTGTCAGAGGGAAGGGAAGCGCCCCAGCTTGGATTCCTAAGCTGGAGCTTGCCCTCCCACAGGCAGCTCCGCATGGAGAGAATCAGGCTCCCAGTGCCCCTGGCTTGGGGAGGCAGCTCCACAGCCAGAGTGCTCATGCCCTGGCGCCCAGCACGCGCCCGGCAGGCTGGGCTTCCCTGGAGCTCTCCTCCAGAGCAGAGTCGTGTGGGTGTGCTTGGGGGCCTTGCCCTGTGCGTTTGGGCTCCCTAGCACAGCCCCAGCGCAGGGGAAGCAGCCCCTGAGCAGAGAGCTGCAGGAAGCGCTTTGCCCACACAGCAAGCCTCCTCGGCGGGAGAAGAGGCAGGACGCCGGCAGGGGCAGGGAAGCCGGCATGGGGAAGGACCGAGTGAGCTCCCACAGCGGCGGAGCTCCAGCTCTGCGCACGGGCATGAGAGCACGGTGCCCCGGGCGAGAGGCTGCTCTGCACTGGTGGAGCCTCGCCCAGACCTTCCCAGCTTGGAGCGTTCCCGTGTGCGCTGTGGGAGTTTGGAAGACGGGAGTGGCCCCTGACTGGCCTCAGCTCCGCCCTTGCCTTCCCTTTGGACCTAGGAGGCAGGCGTCTTTGGAGCAGGCTCAGAGCCCGGGCTATGCAAATGGCAGAAGCCTCCCGCTCGCAGACCTCTGTCCAAGGGAAGGGAAGCGCCCGGGCTTGGAATCCTAAGCTGGGGCTTGCCCGCCCACAGGCAGCTCCGCAAGGAGGGAATCAGGCTCCCAGTGCCCCTGGCTTGGGGAGGCAGCTCCACAGCCAGAGTGCTCATGCCCTGGGCGCCTAGCACGCGCCCGGCAGGCTGGGCTTCCCTGGAGGTCTCCTCCAGAGCAGAGTCGTGTGGGTGTGCTTGGGGGTCTTGCCCTGTGCGTTTGGGCTCCCTAGCACAGCCCCAGCGCAGGGGAAGCAGCCCCTGAGCAGAGAGCTCCAGGATGCGCTTTGCCCCAAAGCAGCCGCGTGGGCGGCAGAAGAGGCAGGCCGCCGGCGGGGGCTGGGAAGCCTGTATGGAGAAGTACCGAGGGAGCTCCCACAGCGGCGGAGCTTCAGCTCTGCGCCCGGCGCGAGAGCACAGAGCCACTACCGAGAGGCTGCTCTGCACTGGGTAAGCCTCGCCAGACCTTCCCAGCTTGGAGTGTTCGCGCCGGGAAGGGACAGGCTGTGGGAGTGTGGGAGATGGGAGTGGCGCCTGACTGGCCTCAGCTCTGCCCTTGCCTTCCCTTTGGACCTAGGAGGCAGGCTTCTTTGGAGCAGGCTCAGGGCCCGTGGCTATGCAAATGGCAGAAGCCTCCCGCTCGCAGACCTCTGTCAGAAGGAAGGGAAGGGCCCCGGCTTGGATTCCTAAGCTGGGGCTTGCCCGCCCACAGGCAGTTCCGCACGGAGGGAATCAGGCTCCCTGTGCCCCTGGCCTGGGGAGGCAGCTCCACAGCCAGAGTGCTCATGCCCTTTCGCCCAGCACGCGCCCGGCAGTCTGGGCTTCCCTGGAGCTCTCCTCCAGAGCAGAGTCGTGTGGGTGTGCTTGCGGGTCTTGCCCTGTGCGTTTGGGCTCCCTAGCACAGCCCCAGCGCAGGGGAAGCAGCCCCTGAGCAGAGAGCTCCAGGAAGCGCATTGCCCCCAAAGAGGCCTCCTTGACGGGAGACGAGGAAGGCTGCCGGCGGGGGCTGGGAAGCTGGTATGGAGAAGGAACGAGTGAGCTCCCACAGCCGCGGAGCTCCAGGTCTGCGCCCGGGCACGAGAGCACGGAGCCCCGGCTGAGAGTCTGCTCTGCACTGGGGGAGCCTCGCCCAGACCTTCCCAGCTTGCTGCGTTCGCGCCCGGGAAGTACCAGGCTGTGGGAGTGTGGGAGACAAGAGTGGCGCCTGACCGGCCTCAACTCCGCCCTTGCTTTTCCTTTGAACCGAGGAGGCAGGCCTCTTTGGAGCCGGCTCAGGGCCCGGGGTATGCAAATGGCAGAAGCCTCCCGCTCAGAGACCTCTGTCAGAGGAAAGGGAAGTGCCCCGGCTTGGATTCCTAAGCTGGGGCTTGCCCGCCCACAGGAAGCTCCGCACGGAGGGAATCAGACTCCCAGTGCCCCTGGCTTGGGGAGGCAGCTCCACAGCCAGAGTGCTCATGCCCTGGCGCCCAGCACGCGCCCGGCAGGCTGGGCTTCCCTAGAGCTCTCCTCCAGAGCAGAGTCGTTTGGGTGTGCTTGGGGGCCTTGCCCTGTGCGTTTGGGCTCCCTAGCACAGCCCAAGCGCCGGGGAAGTAGCCCCTGAGCAGAGAGCTGCAGGAAGCGCTTTGCTCCAAAAGCAGCCTCCTTGGCGTGAGAAGAGGCAAACCGCCGGCAGGGGCAGGGTAGCCGGCATGGAGAAGGACCGAGCTCCCACCGCGGCGGAGTTCCAGCTCTGCGCACGGGCATGAGAGCACGGAGCCCCGGGCGAGAGGCTGCTCTACACTGGTGGAGCCTCGCCCAGACCTTCCCAGCTTGGAGCGTACGCGCCGGGAAGGACCAGGCTGTGGGAGTGTGGGAGACGGGAGTGGCGCCTGACTGGTCTTAGCTCCGCCCTTGCCTTCGCTTTGGACTTAGGAGGCAGACGTCTTTGGAGCAGGCTCAGGGCCCGGGGCTATGCAAATGGCAGAAGCCTCCCGCTCGCAGACCTCTGTCAGAGGAATGGGAAGCGCCCCAGCTTGGATTCCTAAGCTTTGGCTTGCCCACCCACAGGCAGCTCCACACGGAGGGAATCAGGCTCCCAGTGCCCCTGGCTTGGGGAGGCAGCTCCACAGCCAGAGTGCTCATGCCCTGGCGCCCAGCACGCGCCCGGCAGGCTGGGCTTCCCTGGAGCTCACCTCCTGAGCATAGTCGTGTGGGTGTGCTTGGGGGCCTTGCCCTGTGCGTTTGGGCTCCCTCGCACAGCCCCAGCGGAGGGGAAGCAGCCCCTGAGCAGAGAGCTCCAGGAAGCGCATTGCCCGCAAAGAGGCCTCCTTGACGGGAGAAGAGGAAGTCTGCCGGCGGGGGCTGGGAAGCTGGTATGGAGAAGGAGCGAATGAGCTCCCACAGCGGCGGAGCTCCAGGTCTGCGCCGGGGCACGAGAGCACGGAGCCCCGTCTGAGAGTCTGCTCTGCACTGCGGGAGCCTCGCCCAGACCTTCCCATCTTGGAGCGTTCGCGCCCGGGAAGGACCAGGCTGTGGGAGTGTGAGAGACAAGAGTGGCGCCTGACTGGCCTCAGCTCTTCCCTTGCCTTTCCTTTGGACCGAGGAGGCAGGCCTCTTTGGAGCCGGCTCAGGGCCCGGGGTATGCAAATGGCAGAAGCCTCCCGCTCGCAGACCTCTGTCAGAGGGAAGGGAAGCGCCCCGGCTTGGATTCCTAAGCTGGGGCTTGCCCGCCAACAGGCAGGTCCGCACGGAGGTTATCAGGCTCCCAGTGCCCCTGGCTTGGGGAGGCAGCTCCACAGCCAGACTGCTCATTCCCTGCCGCCAGGCACGCGCCCGGCAGGCTGGGCTTCCCTGGAGCTCTCCTCCAGAGCAGAGTCGTGTGGGTGTGCTTGGGGGTCTTGCCCTGTGCGTTTGGGCTCCCTAGCACAGCCCCAGCGCTAGGGAAGCAGCCCCTGAGCAGAGAGCTCCAGGAAGCGCATTGCCCGCAAAGAGGCCTCCTTGACGGGAGAAGAGGAAGGCTGCCGGCGGGGGCTGGGAAGCTGGTATGGAGAAGGAACGAGTGAGCTCCCACAGCGGCGGAGCTCCAGGTCTGCGCCCGGGCACGAGAGCACGGAGCCCCGGCTGAGAGTCTGCTCTGCACTGGGGGAGCCTCGCCCAGACCTTCCCAGCTTGGAGCGTTCGCGCCCGGGAAGGACCAGGCTGTGGGAGTGTGAGAGACAAGAGTGGCCGCCTGACTGGCCTCAGCTCTTCCCTTGCCTTTCCTTTGGACCGAAGAGGCAGGCCTCTTTGGAGCCGGCTCAGGGCCCGGGGTATGCAAATGGCAGAAGCCTCCCGCTCGCAGACCTCTGTCAGAGGGAAGGGAAGCGCCCCGGCTTGGATTCCTAAGCTGGGGCTTACCCGCCCACAGGCAGCTCCGCCGGAGGGAATCAGGCTCCCAGTGCCCCTGGCTTGGGGAGGCAGCTCCACAGCCAGACTGCTCATTCCCTGCCGCCAGGCACGCGCCCGGCAGGCTGGGCTTCCCTGGAGCTCACCTCCAGAGCAGAGACGTGTGGGTGTGCTTGGGGGCCTTGCCCTGTGCGTTTGGGCTCCCTAGCACAGCCCCAGCTCTGAGGAAGCAGCCCATGAGCAGAGAGCTCCAGGATGTGCTTTGACCCCAAAGCAGCCGTCTGGGCGGGAGAAGAGGCAGGCCGCCGGGGGGGCTGGGAAGCCGGTATGGGGAAGGACCGAGGGAGCTCCCACAGCGGCGGATCTTTAGCTCTGAGCCTGGGAGCGAGAGCACGGAGCCAGGGCCAGTAGGCTGCTCCACACAGTGGAAGCCTCGCCCAGACCTTCCCAGCTTGGAGCGTTCGCGCCCGGGAAGGACCAGGCTGTGGGAGTGTGCCAGACGGGAGTGGCGACAGACTGGCTTGAGGTCCGCCCTTGCCTTCCCTTTGGACCTAGGAGGCAGGCCTCTTTGGAGCAGGCACAGGGCCCGGGGCTATGCAAATGGCAGAAGCCTCCCGCTCGCAGACCTCTGTCAGAGGGAAGGGAAGTGCCCCGGCTAGGATTCCTAACCTGGGGCTTGCCCGCCCAAAGGCAGCTCCGCACGGTGGGAATCAGGCACTCAGTGCCCCTGGCTTGGGGAGCCAGCTCCACAGACACAGTGCTCATGCCCTGGCGCCCAGCACGCGCCCGGCAGGCTGGGCTTCCCTGGAGCTCACCTCCAGAGCAGAGTCATGTGGGTGTGCTTGGGGGCCTTGCCCTGTGCGTTTGGGCTCCCTAGCACAGCCCAATCGCAGGGGAAGCAGCCCCTGAGCAGAGAGCTGCAGGAAGCGCTTTGCCCCAAAGCAGCCGCCTGGGCGGGAGAAGAGGCAGGCCGCCGGCGGGGGCTGGGAAGTCTTTAAGGAGAAGTACCGAGGGAGCTCCCACAGCGGCGGAGCTTCAGCTCTGCGCCCGGCGCGAGAGCACAGAGCCACTACCGAGAGGCTGCTTTACACTGCGGAAGTTTCGCCCAGACCTTCCCAGCTTGGAGCGTTCGCACCAGGGAAGGACCAGGCTCTGGGAGTATGGAAGACGGGAGTGGCGCCTGACTGGCCTAAGCTAAGCCCTTGCCTTCCCTTTGGACCTAGGAGGCAGGCCTCTTTGGAGCAGGCTCAGGGCCCAGGGATATCCAAACGGCAGAAGCCTCCCGCTCGCAGACCTCTGTCAGAGGGAAGGGAAGCGCCCCAGCTTGGATTCCTAAGCTGGCGCTTGCCCTCCCACAGGCAGCTCCGCATGGAGAGAATCAGGCTCCCAGTGCCCCTGGCTTGGGGAGGCAGCTCCACAGCCAGAGTGCTCATGCCCTGGCGCCCAGCACGCGCCCGGCAGGCTGGGCTTCCCTGGAGGTCTCCTCCAGAGCAGAGTCGTGTGGGTGTGCTTGGGGGTCTTGCCCTGTGCGTTTGGGCTCCCTAGCACAGCCCCAGCGCAGGGGAAGCAGCTCCTGAGCAGAGAGCTCCAGGATGCGCTTTGCCCCAAAGCAGCCGCGTGGGCGGCAGAAGAGGCAGGCCGCCGGCGGGGGCTGGGAAGCCTGTATGGAGAAGTACCGAGGGAGCTCCCACAGCGGCGGAGCTTCAGCTCTGCGCCCGGCGCGAGAGCACAGAGCCACTACCGAGAGGCTGCTCTGCACTGGGTAAGCCTCGCCAGACCTTCCCAGCTTGGAGTGTTCGCGCCGGGAAGGGACAGGCTGTGGGAGTGTGGGAGATGGGAGTGGCGCCTGACTGGCCTCAGCTCTGCCCTTGCCTTCCCTTTGGACCTAGGAGGCAGGCTTCTTTGGAGCAGGCTCAGGGCCCGTGGCTATGCAAATGGCAGAAGCCTCCCGCTCGCAGACCTCTGTCAGAAGGAAGGGAAGGGCCCCGGCTTGGATTCCTAAGCTGGGGCTTGCCCGCCCACAGGCAGTTCCGCACGGAGGGAATCAGGCTCCCTGTGCCCCTGGCCTGGGGAGGCAGCTCCACAGCCAGAGTGCTCATGCCCTTTCGCCCAGCACGCGCCCGGCAGTCTGGGCTTCCCTGGAGCTCTCCTCCAGAGCAGAGTCGTGTGGGTGTGCTTGCGGGTCTTGCCCTGTGCGTTTGGGCTCCCTAGCACAGCCCCAGCGCAGGGGAAGCAGCCCCTGAGCAGAGAGCTCCAGGAAGCGCATTGCCCCCAAAGAGGCCTCCTTGACGGGAGACGAGGAAGGCTGCCGGCGGGGGCTGGGAAGCTGGTATGGAGAAGGAACGAGTGAGCTCCCACAGCCGCGGAGCTCCAGGTCTGCGCCCGGGCACGAGAGCACGGAGCCCCGGCTGAGAGTCTGCTCTGCACTGGGGGAGCCTCGCCCAGACCTTCCCAGCTTGGTGCGTTCGCGCCCGGGAAGTACCAGGCTGTGGGAGTGTGGGAGACAAGAGTGGCGCCTGACCGGCCTCAACTCCGCCCTTGCTTTTCCTTTGAACCGAGGAGGCAGGCCTCTTTGGAGCCGGCTCAGGGCCCGGGGTATGCAAATGGCAGAAGCCTCCCGCTCAGAGACGTCTGTCAGAGGGAAGGGAAGTGCCCCGGCTTGGATTCCTAAGCTGGGGCTTGCCCGCCCACAGGAAGCTCCGCACGGAGGGAATCAGACTCCCAGTGCCCCTGTCTTGGGGAGGCAGCTCCACAGCCAGAGTGCTCATGCCCTGGCGCCCAGCACGCGCCCGGCAGGCTGGGCTTCCCTAGAGCTCTCCTCCAGAGCAGAGTCGTTTGGGTGTGCTTGGGGGCCTTGCCCTGTGCGTTTGGGCTCCCTAGCACAGCCCAAGCTCGGGGAAGTAGCCCCTGAGCAGAGAGCTGCAGGAAGCGCTTTGCTCCAAAAGCAGCCTCCTTGGCGTGAGAAGAGGCAAACCGCCGGCAGGGGCAGGGTAGCCGGCATGGTGAAGGACCGAGGGAGCTCCCACCGCGGCGGAGTTCCAGCTCTGCGCACGGGCATGAGAGCACGGAGCCCCGGGCGAGAGGCTGCTCTACACTGGTGGAGCCTCGCCCAGACCTTCCCAGCTTGGAGCGTACGCGCCGGGAAGGACCAGGCTGTGGGAGTGTGGGAGACGGGAGTGGCGCCTGACTGGTCTTAGCTCCGCCCTTGCCTTCGCTTTGGACTTAGGAGGCAGACGTCTTTGGAGCAGGCTCAGGGCCCGGGGCTATGCCAATGGCAGAAGCCTCCCGCTCGCAGACCTCTGTCAGAGGGATGGGAAGCGCCCCAGCTTGGATTCCTAAGCTTTGGCTTGCCCACCCACAGGCAGCTCCGCACGGAGGGAATCAGGCTCCCAGTGCCCCTGGCTTGGGGAGGCAGCTCCACAGCCAGAGTGCTCATGCCCTGGCGCCCAGCACGCGCCCGGCAGGCTGGGCTTCCCTGGAGCTCACCTCCTGAGCATAGTCGTGTGGGTGTGCTTGGGGGCCTTGCCGTGTGCGTTTGGGCTCCCTCGCACAGCCCCAGCGGAGGGGAAGCAGCCCCTGAGCAGAGAGCTCCAGGAAGCGCATTGCCCGCAAAGAGGCCTCCTTGACGGGAGAAGAGGAAGGCTGCCGGGGGGGCTGGGGAAGCTGGTATGGAGAAGGAGCGAGTGAGCTCCCACAGCGGCGGAGCTCCAGGTCTGCGCCGGGGCACGAGAGCACGGAGCCCCGTCTGAGAGTCTGCTCTGCACTGCGGGAGCCTCGCCCAGACCTTCCCATCTTGGAGCGTTCGCGCCCGGGAAGGACCAGGCTGTGGGAGTGTGAGAGACAAGAGTGGCGCCTGACTGGCCTCAGCTCTTCCCTTGCCTTTCCTTTGGACCGAGGAGGCAGGCCTCTTTGGAGCCGGCTCAGGGCCCGGGGTATGCAAATGGCAGAAGCCTCCCGCTCGCAGACCTCTGTCAGAGGGAAGGGAAGCGCCCCGGCTTGGATTCCTAAGCTGGGGCTTGCCCGCCCACAGGCAGGTCCGCACGGAGGTTATCAGGCTCCCAGTGCCCCTGGCTTGGGGAGGCAGCTCCACAGCCAGACTGCTCATTCCCTGCCGCCAGGCACGCGCCCGGCAGGCTGGGCTTCCCTGGAGCTCTCCTCCAGAGCAGAGTCGTGTGGGTGTGCTTGGGGGTCTTGCCCTGTGCGTTTGGGCTCCCTAGCACAGCCCCAGCGCTAGGGAAGCAGCCCCTGAGCAGAGAGCTCCAGGAAGCGCATTGCCCGCAAAGAGGCCTCCTTGACGGGAGAAGAGGAAGGCTGCCGGCGGGGGCTGGGAAGCTGGTATGGAGAAGGAACGAGTGAGCTCCCACAGCGGCGGAGCTCCAGGTCTGCGCCCGGGCACGAGAGCACGGAGCCCCGGCTGAGAGTCTGCTCTGCACTGGGGGAGCCTCGCCCAGACCTTCCCAGCTTGGAGCGTTCGCGCCCGGGAAGGACCAGGCTGTGGGAGTGTGAGAGACAAGAGTGGCGCCTGACTGGCCTCAGCTCTTCCCTTGCCTTTCCTTTGGACCGAAGAGGCAGGCCTCTTTGGAGCCGGCTCAGGGCCCGGGGTATGCAAATGGCAGAAGCCTCCCGCTCGCAGACCTCTGTCAGAGGGAAGGGGAAGCGCCCCGGCTTGGATTCCTAAGCTGGGGCTTACCCGCCCACAGGCAGCTCCGCCGGAGGGAATCAGGCTCCCAGTGCCCCTGGCTTGGGGAGGCAGCTCCACAGCCAGACTGCTCATTCCCTGCCGCCAGGCACGCGCCCGGCAGGCTGGGCTTCCCTGGAGCTCACCTCCAGAGCAGAGACGTGTGGGTGTGCTTGGGGGCCTTGCCCTGTGCGTTTGGGCTCCCTAGCACAGCCCCAGCTCTGAGGAAGCAGCCCATGAGCAGAGAGCTCCAGGATGTGCTTTGACCCCAAAGCAGCCGTCTGGGCGGGAGAAGAGGCAGGCCGCCGGGGGGGCTGGGAAGCCGGTATGGGGAAGGACCGAGGGAGCTCCCACAGCGGCGGAGCTTTAGCTCTGAGCCTGGGAGCGAGAGCACGGAGCCTGGGCCAATAGGCTGCTCCACACAGTGGAAGCCTCGCCCAGACCTTCCCAGCTTGGAGCGTTCGCGCCCGGGAAGGACCAGGCTGTGGGAGTGTGCCAGACGGGAGTGGCGACAGACTGGCTTGAGGTCCGCCCTTGCCTTCCCTTTGGACCTAGGAGGCAGGCCTCTTTGGAGCAGGCACAGGGCCCGGGGCTATGCAAATGGCAGAAGCCTCCCGCTCGCAGACCTCTGTCAGAGGGAAGGGAAGTGCCCCGGCTAGGATTCCTAAGCTGGGGCTTGCCCGCCCCAAAGGCAGCTCCGCACGGTGGGAATCAGGCACTCAGTGTCCCTGGCTTGGGGAGCCAGCTCCACAGACACAGTGCTCATGCCCTGGCGCCCAGCACGCGCCCGGCAGGCTGGGCTTCCCTGGAGCTCACCTCCAGAGCAGAGTCATGTGGGTGTGCTTGGGGGCCTTGCCCTGTGCGTTTGGGCTCCCTAGCACAGCCCAATCGCAGGGGAAGCAGCCCCTGAGCAGAGAGCTGCAGGAAGCGCTTTGCCCCAAAGCAGCCGCCTGGGCGGGAGAAGAGGCAGGCCGCCGGCGGGGGCTGGGAAGTCTTTAAGGAGAAGTACCGAGGGAGCTCCCACAGCGGCGGAGCTTCAGCTCTGCGCCCGGCGCGAGAGCACAGAGCCACTACCGAGAGGCTGCTTTACACTGCGGAAGTTTCGCCCAGACCTTCCCAGCTTGGAGCGTTCGCACCAGGGAAGGACCAGGCTCTGGGAGTATGGAAGACGGGAGTGGCGCCTGACTGGCCTAAGCTAAGCCCTTGCCTTCCCTTTGGACCTAGGAGGCAGGCCTCTTTGGAGCAGGCTCAGGGCCCAGGGATATCCAAACGGCAGAAGCCTCCCGCTCGCAGACCTCTGTCAGAGGGAAGGGAAGCGCCCCAGCTTGGATTCCTAAGCTGGGGCTTGCCCTCCCACAGGCAGCTCCGCATGGAGAGAATCAGGCTCCCAGTGCCCCTGGCTTGGGGAGGCAGCTCCACAGCCAGAGTGCTCATGCCCTGGCGCCCAGCACGCGCCCGGCAGGCTGGGCTTCCCTGGAGCTCTCCTCCAGAGCAGAGTCGTGTGGGTGTGCTTGGGGGCCTTGCCCTGTGCGTTTGGGCTCCCTAGCACAGCCCCAGCGCAGGGGAAGCAGCCCCTGAGCAGAGAGCTGCAGGAAGCGCTTTGCCCACACAGCAGCCTCCTCGGCGGGAGAAGAGGCAGGACGCCGGCAGGGGCAGGGAAGCCGGCATGGGGAAGGACCGAGTGAGCTCCCACAGCGGCGGAGCTCCAGCTCTGCGCACGGGCATGAGAGCACGGTGCCCCGGGCGAGAGGCTGCTCTGCACTGGTGGAGCCTCGCCCAGACCTTCCCAGCTTGGAGCGTTCCCGTGTGCGGCTGTGGGAGTTTGAGAGACGGGAGTGGCCCCTGACTGGCCTAAGCTCCGCCCTTGCCTTCCCTTTGGACCTAGGAGGCAGGCGTCTTTGGAGCAGGCTCAGAGCCCGGGGCTATGCAAATGGCAGAAGCCTCCCGCTCGCAGACCTCTGTCAAAGGGAAGGGAAGCGCCCGGGCTTGGAATCCTAAGCTGGGGCTTGCCTGCCCACAGGCAGCTCCGCAAGGAGGGAATCAGGCTCCCAGTGCCCCTGGCTTGGGGAGGCAGCTCCACAGCCAGAGTGCTCATGCCCGGGCGCCTAGCACGCGCCCGGCAGGCTGGGCTTCCCTGGAGGTCTCCGCCAGAGCAGAGTCGTGTGGGTGTGCTTGGGGGTCTTGCCCTGTGCGTTTGGGCTCCCTAGCACAGCCCCAGCGCAGGGGAAGCAGCCCCTGAGCAGAGAGCTCCAGGATGCGCTTTGCCCCAAAGCAGCCGCGTGGGCGGCAGAAGAGGCAGGCCGCCGACGGGGGCTGGGAAGCTGGTATGGAGAAGGACCGAGGGAGCTCCCACAGCGGCGGAGCTCCAGGTCTGCGCCCGGCGCGAGAGCACAGAGCCACTACCGAGAGGCTGCTCTGCACTGGGTGAGCCTCGCCAGACCTTCCCAGCTTGGAGTGTTCGCGCCCGGGAAGGGACCAGGCTGTGGGAGTGTGGGAGATGGGAGTGGCGCCTGACTGGCCTCAGCTCTGCCCTTGCCTTCCCTTTGGACCTAGGAGGCAGGCCTCTTTGGAGCAGGCTCAGGGCCCGTGGTTATGCAAATGGCAGAAGCCTCCCGCTCGCAGACCTCTGTCAGAGGGAAGGGAAGGGCCCCGGCTTGGATTCCTAAGCTGGGGCTTGCCCGCCCACAGGCAGTTCCGCACGGAGGGAATCAGGCTCCCAGTGCCCCTGGCCTGGGGAGGCAGCTCCACAGCCAGAGTGCTCATTCCCTGCCGCCCAGCACGCGCCCGGCAGGCTGGGCTTCCCTGGAGCTCTCCTCCAGAGCAGAGTCGTGTGGGTGTGCTTGGGGGTCTTGCCCTGTGCGTTTGGGCTCCCTAGCACAGCCCCAGCGCAGGGGAAGCAGCCCCTGAGCAGAGAGCTCCAGGAAGCGCATTGCCCCCAAAGAGGCCTCCTTGACGGGAGACGAGGAAGGCCGCCGGCGGGGGCTGGGAAGCTGGTATGGAGAAGGAACGAGGGAGCTCCCACAGCCGCGGAGCTCCAGGTCTGCGCCTGGGCACGAGAGCACGGAGCCCCGGCTGAGAGTCTGCTCTGCACTGGGGGAGCCTCGCCCAGACCTTCCCAGCTTGGTGCGTTCGCGCCCGGGAAGGACCAGGCTGTGGGAGTGTGGGAGACAAGAGTGGCGCCTGACCGGCCTCAGCTCCGCCCTTGCTTTTCCTTTGAACCGAGGAGGCAGGCCTCTTTGGAGCCGGCTCAGGGCCCGGGGTATGCAAATGGCAGAAGCCTCCCGCTCGCAGACCTCTGTCAGAGGGATGGGAAGCGCCCCAGCTTGGATTCCTAAGCTTGGGCTTGCCCACCCACAGGCAGCTCCGCACGGAGGGAATCAGGCTCCCAGTGCCCCTGGCTTGGGGAGGCAGCTCCACAGCCAGAGTGCTCATGCCCTGGCGCCCAGCACGCGCCCGGCAGGCTGGGCTTCCCTGGAGCTCTCCTCCAGAGCAGAGTCGTGTGGGTGTGCTTGGGGGCCTTGCCCTGTGCGTTTGGGCTCCCTAGCACAGCCCCAGCGCAGGGGAAGCAGCCCCTGAGCAGAGAGCTGCAGGAAGCGCTTTGCCCACACAGCAGCCTCCTGGGCGGGAGAAGAGGCAGGACGCCGGCAGGGGCAGGGAAGCCGGCATGGGGAAGGACCGAGTGAGCTCCCACAGCGGCGGAGCTCCAGCTCTGCGCACGGGCATGAGAGCACGGAGCCCCGGCCGAGAGGCTGCTCTGCACTGGTGGAGCCTCGCCCAGACCTTCCCAGCTTGGAGCGTTCGCCGGGAAGGACCAGGCTGTGGGAGTTTGGAAGACGGGAGTGGCCCCTGACTGGCCTCAGCTCCGCCCTTGCCTTCCCTTTGGACCTAGGAGGCAGGCGTCTTTGGAGCAGGCTCAGGGCCCGGGCTATGCAAATGGCAGAAGCCTCCCGCTCGCAGACCTCTGTCCAAGGGAAGGGAAGCGCCCCGGCTTGGATTCCTAAGCTGGGGCTTGCCCGCCCACAGGCAGCTCCGCAAGGAGGGAATCAGGCACCCAGTGCCCCTGGCTTGGGGAAGCAGCTCCACAGCCAGAGTGCTCATGCCCGGGCGCCCAGCACGCGCCCGGCAGGCTGGGCTTCCCTGGAGGTCTCCTCCAGAGCAGAGTCGTGTGGGTGTGCTTGGGGGTCTTGCCCTGTGCGTTTGGGCTCCCTAGCACAGCCCCAGCGCAGGGGAAGCAGCCCCTGAGCAGAGAGCTCCAGGATGCGCTTTGCCCCAAAGCAGCCGCCTGGGCGGCAGAAGAGGCAGGCCGCCGGCGGGGGCTGGGAAGCCTGTATGGAGAAGTACCGAGGGAGCTCCCACAGCGGCGGAGCTTCAGCTCTGCGCCCGGCGCGAGAGCACAGAGCCACTACCGAGAGGCTGCTCTGCACTGGGTAAGCCTCGCCAGACCTTCCCAGCTTGGAGTGTTCGCGCCGGGAAGGGACAGGCTGTGGGAGTGTGGGAGATGGGAGTGGCGCCTGACTGGCCTCAGCTCTGCCCTTGCCTTCCCTTTGGACCTAGGAGGCAGGCTTCTTTGGAGCAGGCTCAGGGCCCGTGGCTATGCAAATGGCAGAAGCCTCCCGCTCGCAGACCTCTGTCAGAAGGAAGGGAAGGGCCCCGGCTTGGATTCCTAAGCTGGGGCTTGCCCGCCCACAGGCAGCTCCGCACGGAGGGAATCAGGCTCCCTGTGCCCCTGGCCTGGGGAGGCAGCTCCACAGCCAGAGTGCTCATGCCCTGTCGCCCAGCACGCGCCCGGCAGGCTGGGCTTCCCTGGAGCTCTCCTCCAGAGCAGAGTCGTGTGGGTGTGCTTGCGGGTCTTGCCCTGTGCGTTTGGGCTCCCTAGCACAGCCCCAGCGCAGGGGAAGCAGCCCCTGAGCAGAGAGCTCCAGGAAGCGCATTGCCCCCAAAGAGGCCTCCTTGACGGGAGACGAGGAAGGCTGCCGGCGGGGGCTGGGAAGCTGGTATGGAGAAGGAACGAGTGAGCTCCCACAGCCGCGGAGCTCCAGGTCTGCGCCCGGGCACGAGAGCACGGAGCCCCGGCTGAGAGTCTGCTCTGCACTGGGGGAGCCTCGCCCAGACCTTCCCAGCTTGGTGCGTTCGCGCCCGGGAAGTACCAGGCTGTGGGAGTGTGGGAGACAAGAGTGGCGCCTGACCGGCCTCAACTCCGCCCTTGCTTTTCCTTTGAACCGAGGAGGCAGGCCTCTTTGGAGCCGGCTCAGGGCCCGGGGTATGCAAATGGCAGAAGCCTCCCGCTCAGAGACCTCTGTCAGAGGGAAGGGAAGCGCCCCGGCTTGGATTCCTAAGCTGGGGCTCGCCCGCCCACAGGAAGCTCCGCACGGAGGGAATCAGACTCCCAGTGCCCCTGGCTTGGGGAGGCAGCTCCACAGCCAGAGTGCTCATGCCCTGGCGCCCAGCACGCGCCCGGCAGGCTGGGCTTCCCTAGAGCTCTCCTCCAGAGCAGAGTCGTTTGGGTGTGCTTGGGGGCCTTGCCCTGTGCGTTTGGGCTCCCTAGCACAGCCCAAGCGCCGGGGAAGTAGCCCCTGAGCAGAGAGCTGCAGGAAGCGCTTTGCTCCAAAAGCAGCCTCCTTGGCGTGAGAAGAGGCAAACCGCCGGCAGGGGCAGGGTAGCCGGCATGGTGAAGGACCGAGCTCCCACCGCGGCGGAGTTCCAGCTCTGCGCACGGGCATGAGAGCACGGAGCCCCGGGCGAGAGGCTGCTCTACACTGGTGGAGCCTCGCCCAGACCTTCCCAGCTTGGAGCGTACGCACCGGGAAGGACCAGGCTGTGGGAGTGTGGGAGACGGGAGTGGTGCCTGACTGGTCTTAGCTCCGCCCTTGCCTTCGCTTTGGACTTAGGAGGCAGACGTCTTTGGAGCAGGCTCAGGGCCCAGGGCTATGCCAATGGCAGAAGCCTCCCGCTCGCAGACCTCTGTCAGAGGGATGGGAAGCGCCCCAGCTTGGATTCCAAAGCTTTGGCTTGCCCACCCACAGGCAGCTCCGCACGGAGGGAATCAGGCTCCCAGTGCCCCTGGCTTGGGGAAGCAGCTCCACAGCCAGAGTGCTCATGCCCTGGCGCCCAGCACGCGCCAGGCAGGCTGGGCTTCCCTGGAGCTCTCCTCCAGTGCAGTGTCGTGTGGGTGTGCTTGGGGGTCTTGCCCTGTGCGTTTGGGCTCCCTAGCACAGCACCAGCGCAGCGGAAGCAGCCCCTGAGCAGAGAGCTCCAGGAAGCGCATTGCCCCCAAAGAGGCCTCCTTGACGGGAGAAGAGGAAGGCTGCCGGCGGGGGCTGGGAAGCTGGTATGGAGAAGGAACGAGTGAGCTCCCACAGCGGCGGAGCTCCAGGTCTGCGCCCGGGCACGAGAGCACGGAGCCCCGGCTGAGAGTCTGCTCTGCACTGGGGGAGCCTCGCCCAGACCTTCCCAGCTTGGAGCGTTCGCGCCCGGGAAGGACCAGGCTGTGGGAGTGTGAGAGACAAGAGTGGCGCCTGACCGGCCTCAACTCCGCCCTTGCCTTTCCTTTGGACCGAGGAGGCAGGCCTCTTTGGAGCCGGCTCAGGGCCCGGGGTATGCAAATGGCAGAAGCCTCCCGGTCGCAGACCTCTGTCAGAGGGAAGGGAAGCGCCCCGGCTTGGATTCCTGGCCGTCGTGTGGGTGTGCTTGGGGGCCTTGCCCTGTGCGTTTGGGCTCCCTAGCACAGCCCCAGCGCTGAGGAAGCAGCCCAGGAGCAGAGAGATCCAGGATGCGCTTTGACCCCAAAGCAGCCGTCTGGGCGGGAGAAGAGGCAGGCCGCCGGGGGGGCTGGGAAGCCGGTATGGGGAAGGACCAAGGGAGCTCCCGCAGCAGCGAAGCTTCAGCTCTGAGCCTGGGGGCGAGAGCACGGAACCAGGGCCAATAGGCTGCTCCACACAGTGGAAGCCTCGCCCAGACCTTCCCAGCTTGGAGCGTTCGCGCCCGGGAAGGACCAGGGTGTGGGAGTGTGCGAGACGGGAGTGGCGACAGACTGGCCTGAGGTCCGCCCTTGCCTTCCCTTTGGACCTAGGAGGCAGGCCTCTTTGGAGCATGCACAGGGCCCGGGGCTTTGCAAATGGCAGAAGCCTCCCGCTCGCAGAACTCTGTCAGAGGGAAGGGAAGTGCCCCAGCTAGGATTCCTAAGCTGGGGCTTGCCCGCCCAAAGGCAGCTCCGCACGGGGGGAATCAGGCTCCCAGTGCCCCTGGCTTGGGGAGCTAGCTCCACAGCCAGAGTGCTCATGCCCTGGCGCCCAGCATGCGCCCGGCAGGCTGGGCTTCCCTGGAGCTCACCTTCAGAGCAGAGTCGTGTGGGTGTGCTTGGGGGCCTTGCCCTGTGCGTTTGGGCTCCCTAGCACAGCCCCAGCGCAGGGGAAGCAGCCCCTGAGCAGAGAGCTCCAGGATGCGCTTTGCCCCCAAAGCAGCCGCCTGGGCGGCAGAAGAGGCAGGCCGCCGGCGGGGGCTGGGAAGCCTGTATGGAGAAGTACCGAGGGAGCTCCCACAGCGGCGGAGCTTCAGCTCTGCGCCCGGCGCGAGAGCACAGAGCCACTACCGAGAGGCTGCTCTGCACTGGGTAAGCCTCGCCAGACCTTCCCAGCTTGGAGCGTTCGCTCCGGGAAGGGACAGGCTGTGGGGGTGTGGGAGATGGGAGTGGCGCCTGACTGGCCTCAGCTCTGCCCTTGCCTTCCCTTTGGACCTAGGACGCAGGCGTCTTTGTAGCAGGCTCAGGGCCAGTGGCTATGCAAATGGCAGAAGCCTCCCACTCGCAGACCTCTGTCAGAGGGAAGGGAAGCGCCCCACTTGGATTCCTAAGCTGGGGCTTGCCCGCCCACAGGCAGCTCCGCACGGAGGGAATCAGACTCCCTGTGCCCCTGGCTTGGGGAGGCAGCTCCACAGCCAGAGTGCTCATGCACTGGCGCCCAGCACGCGCCCGGCAGGCTGGGCTTCCCTGGAGCTCTCCTCCAGAGCAGAGTCGTGTGGGTGTGCTTGGGGGTCTTGCCCTGTGCGTTTGGGCTCCCTAGCACAGCCCCAGCGCAGGGGAAGCAGCCCCTGAGCAGAGAGCTCCAGGAAGCGCATTGCCCCAAAGAGGCCTCCTTGACGGGAGACGAGGAAGGCTGCCGGCGGGGGCTGGGAAGCTGGTATGGAGAAGGAACGAGTGAGCTCCCACAGCGGCGGAGCTCCAGGTCTGCGCCCGGGCACGAGAGCACGGAGCCCCGGCTGAGAGGCTGCTCTGCACTGGGGGAGCCTCGCCCAGACCTTCCCAGCTTGGAGCGTTCGCGCCCGGGAAGGACCAGGCTGTGGGAGTGTGGGAGACAAGAGTGGCGCCTGACCGGCCTCAACTCCGCCCTTGCTTTTCCTTTGGACCGAGGAGGCAGGCCTCTTTGGAGCCGGCTCAGGGCCCGGGGTATGCAAATGGCAGTAGCCTCCCGCTCGCAGACCTCTGTCAGAGGGAAGGGAAGCACCCCGGCTTGGATTCCTAAGCTGGGGCTTTCCCGCCCACAGGAAGCTCCGCACGGAGGGAATCAGGCTCCCAGTGCCCCTGGCTTGGGGAGGCAGCTCCACAGCCAGAGTGCTCATGCCCTGGCGCCCTGCACGCGCCCGGCAGGCTGGGCTTCCCTGGAGCTCACCTCCAGAGCAGAGTCGTGTGGGTGTGCTTGGGGGCCTTGCCCTGTGGGTTTGGGCTCCCTAGCACAGCCCCAGCGCCGAGGAAGCAGCCCATGAGCAGAGAGCTCCAGGATGTGCTTTGACCCCAAAGCAGACGTCTGGGCGGGAGAAGAGGCAGGCCGCCGGGGGGGGGGGGGTGGTTGGGAACCGGTATGGGGAAGGACCGAGGGAGCTCCCACAGCGGTGGAGCTTTAGCTCTGAGCCTTGGGCGCGAGAGCACGGAGCCAGGGCCATTAGGCTGCTCCACACAGTGGAAGCCTAGCCCAGACCTTCCCAGCTTGGAGCGTTCCCCGTGTGACAGCTGTTGGAGTTTGGAAGACGGGAGTGGCCCCTGACTGGCCTCAGCTCCGCCCCTTGCCTTCCCTTTGGACCTAGGAGGCAGGCGTCTTTGGAGCAGGCTCAGAGCCCGGGCTATGCAAATGGCAGAAGCCTCCCGCTCGCAGACCTCTGTCCAAGGTAAGGCAAGCGCCCGGGCTTGGAATCCTAAGCTGGGGCTTGCCCGCCCACAGGCAGCTCCGCAAGGAGGGAATCAGGCTCCCAGTGCCCCTGGCTTGGGGAGGCAGCTCCACAGCCAGAGTTCTCATGCCCTGGCGCCCAGCACGCGCCCGGCAGGCTGGGCTTCCCTGGAGCTCTCCTCCAGAGCAGAGTCGTGTGGGTGTGCTTGCGGGTCTTGCCCTGTGCGTTTCGGTTCCCTAGCACAGCCCCAGCGCAGGGGAAGCAGCCCCTGAGCAGAAGCTCCAGGAAGCGCTTGGCCCCATAGCAGCCTCCTGGGTGGGAAAAGAGGCAGGCCGCCGGCGGGGGCTGAGAAGCTGGTATGGGGAAGGACCGATTGAGCTCCCACAGCGGCAGAGCTCCATCTCTGCGCCGGGCACGAAAGCACGGAGCCCCGGCTGAGAGGCTGCTCTGCACTGGGGGAGCCTCGCCCAGACCTTCCCCGCTTGGAGCGTCCGCACCCGTGAAGCACCAGGCTGTGGGAGTGTGGGAGACGGGAGTGGCGCGTGACTGGTCTTAGCTCTGCCCTTGCCTTCGCTTTGGACCTAGGAGGGAGGCGTCTTTGGAGCAGGCTCAGAGCCCGGGGCTATGCCAACGGCAGAAGCCTCCCGCTCGCAGACCTCTGTAAGAGGGATGGGAAGCGCCCCGGCTTGGATTCTTCAGCTGGGGCTTGCCCACCCACAGGCAGCTCCGCAAGGAGGGAATCAGGCTCCCAGTGCCCCTGGCTTGGGGGTGAGCTCGACAGCCAGAGTGCTCATGCCCTGGCGCCCAGCACGCGCCCGGCAGGTAGGGCTTCCCTGGAGCTCTCCTCCACAGCAGAGCCGTGGGGGTGTGCTTGGGGGCCTTGCCCTGTGCATTTGGACTCCCTAGCACAACACCAGCGCCGGGGAAGCAGCCTCTGAGCAGAGAGGTCCAGGAAGCGCTTTGCCCCCAAAGCAGCATCCTTGGCGGGAGAAGAGGCAGACCGCTGGCGGGGGCTGGAAAGCCAATATGGGACGGAAAGAGTTAGCTCCCACAGCGGCGGAAGGCCAGCTCTGCGCCCGGGCGCGAGAGCACGGAGCCCCGGCCGAGAGCCTGCACTGTATTGGGGGAGCCACGCCGAGACCTTCCCAGCTTGGAGCGTTCGCGCCCGGGAAGGACCAGGCTGTGGGAGTGTGCGAGACGGGAGTGGCTGGCGACAGACTGGCCTGAGGTCCGCCCTTGCCTTCCCTTTGGACCTAGGAGGCAGGCGTCTTTGGAGCAGGCACAGGGCCCGGGGCTATGCAAATGGCAGAAGCCTCCCGCTCGCAGACCTCTGTCAGAGGGAAGGGAAGTGCCCCGGCTTGGATTCCTAAGCTGGGGCTTGCCCGCCCACAGGCAGCTCCGCACGGAGGGAATCAGGCTCCCAGTGCCCCTGGCTTGGGGAGGCAGCTCCACAGCCAGAGTGCTCATGCCCTGGCGCCCAGCACGCGCCAGGCAGGCTGGGCTTCCCTGGAGCTCTCCTCCAGAGCAGAGTCGTGTGGGTGTGCTTGGGGGCCTTGCCCTGTGCGTTTGGGCTCCCTAGCACAGCCCCAGCGCAGGGGAAGCAGCCCCTGAGCAGAGAGCTCCAGGAAGCGCTTTGCCCCCAAAGCAGCCTCCTGGGCGGGAGAAGAGGCAGGCCGCCGGCGGGGGCTGGGAAGCCGGTATGGAGAAGGACCGAGTGAGCTCCCACAGCGGCGGAGCTCCAGGTCTGCGCCCGGGCACGAGAGCACGGAGCCCCGGCTGAGAGGCTGCTCTGCACTGGGGGAGCCTCGCCCAGACCTTCCCAGCTTGGAGCGTTCGCGCCTGGGAAGGACCAGGCTGTGGGAGTGTGGGAGACAGGAGTGGCGCCTGACTGGCCTCAGCTCCGCCCTTGCCTTTCCTTTGGACCGAGGAGGCAGGCCTCTTTGGAGCAGGCTCAGGGCCCGGGGGTATGCAAATGGCAGAAGCCTCCCGCTCGCAGACCTCTGTCAGAGGGAAGGGAAGCGCCCCGGCTTGGATTCCTAAGCTGGGGCTTGCCCGCCCACAGGCAGCTCCGCACGGAGGGAATCAGGCTCCCAGTGCCCCTGGCTTGGGGAGGCAGCTCCACAGCCAGAGTGCTCATGCCCTGGCGCCCAGCACGCGCCCGGCAGGCTGGGCTTCCCTGGAGCTCTCCTCCAGAGCAGAGTCGTGTGGGTGTGCTTGGGGGCCTTGCCCTGTGCGTTTGGGCTCCCTAGCACAGCCCCAGCGCAGGGGAAGCAGCCCCTGAGCAGAGAGCTCCAGGAAGCGCATTGCCCCAAAGCAGCCTCCTTGGCGGGAGAAGAGGCAGACCGCCGGCGGGGGCTGGGAAGCCGGAATGGAGAAGGACCGAGTGAGCTCCCACAGCGGCGGAGCTCCAGCTCTGCGCCCGGGCACGAGAGCACGGAGCCCCGGCCGAGAGTCTGCTCTGCACTGGGGGAGCCTCGCCCAGACCTTCCCAGCTTGGAGCGTTCGCGCCCGGGAAGGACCAGGCTGTGGGAGTGTGGGAGACGGGAGTGGCGCCTGACTGGCCTCAGCTCCACCCTTGCCTTCCCTTTGGACCTAGGAGGCAGGCGTTCTTTGGAGCAGGCTCAGGGCCCGGGGCTATGCAAATGGCAGAAGCCTCCCGCTCGCAGACCTCTGTCAGAGGGAAGGGAAGCGCCCCGGCTTGGATTCCTAAGCTGGGGCTTGCCCGCCCACAGGCAGCTCCGCACGGAGGGAATCAGGCTCCCAGTGCCCCTGGCTTGGGGAGGCAGCTCCACAGCCAGAGTGCTCATGCCCTGGCGCCCAGCACGCGCCCGGCAGGCTGGGCTTCCCTGGAGCTCTCCTCCAGAGCAGAGTCGTGTGGGTGTGCTTGGGGGCCTTGCCCTGTGCGTTTGGGCTCCCTAGCACAGCCCCAGCGCAGGGGAAGCAGCCCCTGAGCAGAGAGCTCCAGGAAGCGCTTTGCCCCCAAAGCAGCCTCCTGGGCGGGAGAAGAGGCAGGCTGCCGGCGGGGGCTGGGAAGCTGGTATGGAGAAAGGACCGAGTGAGCTCCCACAGCGGCGGAGCTCCAGGTCTGCGCCCGGGCACGAGAGCACGGAGCCCCGGCTGAGAGTCTGCTCTGCACTGGGGGAGCCTCGCCCAGACCTTCCCAGCTTGGAGCGTTCGCGCCCGGGAAGGACCAGGCTGTGGGAGTGTGGGAGACAAGAGTGGCGCCTGACCGGCCTCAACTCCGCCCTTGCCTTTCCTTTGGACCGAGGAGGCAGGCCTCTTTGGAGCGGGGGGGGCTGGCAGAAGCCCCCGCCGAGACCCGGCTCAGGGCCCGGGGGTATGCAAATGGCAGAGCCCCAGTGCCCCTGGTGGCAGACCTCCTGTCAGAGGTCATCCGGGCCAGGCAGCGCCCGGCGGGCTTCCTGGAGCTCACCTCCGAGTGTCGTGTGGGTGTGCTTGGGGGCCTTGCCCTGTGCGTTTGGGCTCCCTAGCACAGCCCCAGCGCTGAGGAAGCAGCCCAGGAGCAGAGAGATCCAGGATGCGCTTTGACCCCAAAGCAGCCGTCTGGGCGGGAGAAGAGGCAGGCCGCCGGGGGGGGGGGGGGGGGCTGGGAAGCCGGTATGGGGAAGGACCAAGGGAGCTCCCGCAGCAGCGAAGCTTCAGCTCTGAGCCTGGGGGCGAGAGCACGGAACCAGGGCCAATAGGCTGCTCCACACAGTGGAAGCCTCGCCCAGACCTTCCCAGCTTGGAGCGTTCGCGCCCGGGAAGGACCAGGGTGTGGGAGTGTGCGAGACGGGAGTGGCGACAGACTGGCCTGAGGTCCGCCCTTGCCTTCCCTTTGGACCTAGGAGGCAGGCCTCTTTGGAGCATGCACAGGGCCCGGGGCTATGCAAATGGCAGAAGTCTCCCGCTCGCAGAACTCTGTCAGAGGGAAGGGAAGTGCCCCAGCTAGGATTCCTAAGCTGGGGCTTGCCGGGCCAAAGGCAGCTCCGCACGGGGGGAATCAGGCTCCCAGTGCCCCTGGCTTGGGGAGGTAGCTCCACAGCCAGAGTGCTCATGCCCTGGCGCCCAGCATGCGCCCGGCAGGCTGGGCTTCCCTGGAGCTCACCTTCAGAGCAGAGTCGTGTGGGTGTGCTTGCGGGCCTTGCCCTGTGGGTTTGGGCTCCCTAGCACAGCCCCAGCGCAGGGGAAACAGCCCCTGAGCAGAGAGCTCCAGGATGCGCTTTGCCCCAAAGCAGCCGCCTGGGCGGCAGAAGAGGCAGGCCGCCGGCGGGGGCTGGGAAGCCTGTATGGAGAAGTACCGAGGGAGCTCCCACAGCGGCGGAGCTTCAGCTCTGCGCCCGGGGCGCGAGAGCACAGAGCCACGACCGAGAGGCTGCTCTGCACTGGGTAAGCCTCGCCAGACCTTCCCAGCTTGGAGCGTTCGCCCCGGGAAGGGACAGGCTGTGGGAGTGTGGGAGATGGGAGTGGCGCCTGACTGGCCTCAGCTCTGCCCTTGCCTTCCCTTTGGACCTAGGATGCAGGCGTCTTTGGAGCAGGCTCAGGGCCAGTGGCTATGCAAATGGCAGAAGCCTCCCGCTCGCAGACCTCTGTCAGAGGGAAGGGAAGCGCCCCACTTGGATTCCTAAGCTGGGGCTTGCCCGCCCACAGGCAGCTCCGCACGGAGGGAATCAGGCTCCCTGTGCCCCTGGCTTGGGGAGGCAGCTCCACAGCCAGAGTGCTCATGCAATGGCGCCCAGCACGCGCCCGGCAGGCTGGGCTTCCCTGGAGCTCTCCTCCAGAGCAGAGTCGTGCGGGTGTGCTTGCGGGTCTTGCCCTGTGCGTTTGGTCTCCCTAGCACAGCACCAGCGCAGGGGAAGCAGCCCCTGAGCAGAGAGCTCCAGGAAGCGCATTGCCCCAAAGAGGCCTCCTTGACGGGAGACGAGGAAGGCTGCCGGCGGGGGCTGGGAAGCTGGTATGGAGAAGGAACGAGTGAGCTCCCACAGCGGCGGAGCTCCAGGTCTGCGCCCGGGCACGAGAGCACGGAGCCCCGGCTGAGAGTCTGCTCTGCACTGGGGGAGCCTCGCCCAGACCTTCCCAGCTTGGAGCGTTCGCGCCCGGGAAGGACCAGGCTGTGGGAGTGTGGGAGACAAGAGTGGCGCCTGACCGGCCTCAACTCCGCCCTTGCTTTTCCTTTGGACCGAGGAGGCAGGCCTCTTTGGAGCCGGCTCAGGGCCCGGGGTATGCAAATGGCAGAAGCCTCCCGCTCAGAGACCTCTGTCAGAGGGAAGGGAAGCGCCCTGGCTTGGATTCCTAAGCTGGGGCTTGCCCGCCCACAGGAAGCTCCGCACGGAGGGAATCAGGCTCCCAGTGCCCCTGGCTTGGGGAGGCAGCTCCACAGCCAGAGTGCTCATGCCCTGGCGCCCAGCATGCGCCCGGCAGGCTGGGCTTCCCTGGAGCTCACCTCCAGAGCAGAGTCGTGTGGGTGTGCTTGGGGGCCTTGCCCTGTGGGTTTGGGCTCCCTAGCACAGCCCCAGCGCCGAGGAAGCAGCCCATGAGCAGAGAGCTCCAGGATGTGCTTTGCCCCCAAAGCAGGCGTCTGGACGGGAGAAGAGGCAGGCCGCCGGGGGGGCGGGGGCTGGGAAGCTGGTATGGGGAAGGACCGAGGGAGCTCCCACAGCGGTGGAGCTCCAGGTCTGAGCCTTGGGCGCGAGAGCACGGAGCCCACGGCTGAGAGGCTGCTCCACACTGGGGAAGCCTCGCCCAGACCTTCCCAGCTTGGAGCGTTCGCGCCAGGGAAGGACCAGGCTTTGGGAGTGTGGGAGACGGGAGGGGCCCCTGACTGGCCTCAGCTCCGCCCTTGCCTTCCCTTTGGACCTAGGAGGCAGGCTTCTTTGGAGCAGGATTAGGGCCCTGGTCTATGCAAATGACAGAAGCCTCCCGTTCGCAGACCTCTGTCAGAGGGAAGGGAAGCGCCCCGGCTTGGATTCCTAAGCTGGACCTTGCCCGCCCACAGGCAGCTCCGAACGGAGGGAATCAGGCTCCCAGTGCCCCTGGCTTGGGGAGGGAGCTCGACAGCCAGAGTGCTCATGCCCTGGCGCCCAGCACGCGCCCGGCAGGCTAGGGCTTCCCTGGAGCTCTCCTCCAGAGCAGAGCCGTGGGGGTGTGCTTGGGGGCCTTGCCCTGTGCATTTGGACTCCCTAGCACAACACCAGCGCTGGGGAAGCAGCCTCTGAGCAGAGAGGTCCAGGAAGCGCTTTGCCCCCAAAGCAGCATCCTTGGCGGGAGAAGAGGCAGACCGCTGGCGGGGGCTGGAAAGCCAATATGGGGACGGAAAGAGTTAGCTCCCACAGCGGCGGAGGCCAGCTCTGCGCCCGGGAGCGAGAGCACGGAGCCAGGGCCGAGAGGCTGCTCCACATTGTGGGAGCCACGCCCAGACCTTCCCAGCTTGGAGCGTTCGCGCCCGGGAAGGACCAGGCTGTGGGAGTGTGCGAGACGGGAGTAGCTGGCGACAGACTGGCCTGAGGTCCGCCCTTGCCTTCCCTTTGGACCTAGGAGGCAGGCGTCTTTGGAGCAGGCACAGGGCCCGGGGCTATGCAAATGGCAGAAGCCTCCCGCTCGCAGACCTCTGTCAGAGGGAAGGGAAGTGCCCCGGCTTGGATTCCTAAGCTGGGGCTTGCCCGCCCAAAGGCAGCTCCGCACGGAGGGAATCAGGCTCCCAGTGCCCCTGGCTTGGGGAGGCAGCTCCACAGCCAGAGTGCTCATGCCCTGGAGCCCAGCACGCGCCAGGCAGGCTGGGCTACCCTGGAGCTCACCTCCAGAGCAGAGTCGTGTGGGTGTGCTTGGGGGCCTTGCCCTGTGCGTTTGGGCTCCCTAGCACAGCCCCAGCGCAGGGGAAGCAGCCCCTGAGCAGAGAGCTGCAGGATGCGCGTTGCCCCAAAGCAGCCGCCTGGGCGGGAGAAGAGGCAGGCCGCCGGCGGGGGCTGGGAAGCCTTTATGGAGAAGTACCGAGGGAGCTCCCACAGCGGCGGAGCTTCAGCTCTGCGCCCGGCGCGAGAGCACAGAGCCACTACCGAGAGGCTGCTTTACACTGCGGAAGTTTCGCCCAGACCTTCCCAGCTTGGAGCGTTCGCACCAGGGAAGGACCAGGCTCTGGGAGTATGGAAGACGGGAGTGGCGCCTGACTGGCCTCAGCTAAGCCCTTGCCTTCCCTTTGGACCTAGGAGGCAGGCCTCTTTGGAGCAGGCTCAGGGCCCAGGGATATCCAAACGGCAGAAGCCTCCCGCTGGCAGACCTCTGTCAGAGGGAAGGGAAGCGCCCCAGCTTGGATTCCTAAGCTGGAGCTTGCCCTCCCACAGGCAGCTCCGCATGGAGAGAATCAGGCTCCCAGTGCCCCTGGCTTGGGGAGGCAGCTCCACAGCCAGAGTGCTCATGCCCTGGCGCCCAGCACGCGCCCGGCAGGCTGGGCTTCCCTGGAGCTCTCCTCCAGAGCAGAGTCGTGTGGGTGTGCTTGCGAGCCTTGCCCTGTGCGTTTGGGCTCCCTAGCACAGCCCCAGCGCAGGGGAAGCAGCCCCTGAGCAGAGAGCTGCAGGAAGCGCTTTGCCCACACAGCAACCTCCTCGGCGGGAGAAGAGGCAGGACGCCGGCAGGGGCAGGGAAGCCGGCATGGGGAAGGACCGAGTGAGCTCCCACAGCGGCGGAGCTCCAGCTCTGCGCACGGGCATGAGAGCACGGTGCCCCGGGCGAGAGGCTGCTCTGCACTGGTGGAGCCTCGCCCAGACCTTCCCAGCTTGGAGCGTTCCCGTGTGCGCTGTGGGAGTTTGGAAGACGGGAGTGGCCCCTGACTGGCCTCAGCTCCGCCCTTGCCTTCCCTTTGGACCTAGGAGGCAGGCGTCTTTGGAGCAGGCTCAGAGCCCGGGCTATGCAAATGGCAGAAGCCTCCCGCTCGCAGACCTCTGTCCAAGGGAAGGGAAGCGCCCGGGCTTGGAATCCTAAGCTGGGGCTTGCCCGCCCACAGGCAGCTCCGCATGGAGGGAATCAGGCTCCCAGTGCCCCTGGCTTGGGGAGGCAGCTCCACAGCCAGAGTTCTCATGCCCTGGCGCCCAGCACGCGCCCGGCAGGCTGGGCTTCCCTGGAGCTCTCCTCCAGAGCAGAGTCGTGTGGGTGTGCTTGCGGGTCTTCCCTGTGCGTTTCGGCTCCCTAGCACAGCCCCAGCGCAGGGGAAGCAGCCCCTGAGCAGAAGCTCCAGGAAGCGCTTGGCCCCATTGCAGCCTCCTGGGTGGGAGAAGAGGCAGGCCGCCGGCGGGGGCTGAGAAGCTGGTATGGGGAAGGACCGAGTGAGCTCCCACAGCGGCAGAGCTCCATCTCTGCGCCGGGCAAGAAAGCACGGAGCCCCGGCTGAGAGGCTGCTCTGCACTGGGGGAGCCTCGCCCAGACCTTCCCCGCTTGGAGCGTCCGCACCCGTGAAGCACCAGGCTGTGGGAGTGTGGGAGACGGGAGTGGCGCGTGACTGGTCTTAGCTCCGCCCTTGCCTTCGCTTTGGACCTAGGAGGGAGGCGTCTTTGGAGCAGGCTCAGAGCCCGGGGCTATGCCAACGGCAGAAGCCTCCCGCTCGCAGACCTCTGTAAGAGGGATGGGAAGCGCCCGGCTTGGATTCTTAAGCTGGGGCTTGCCCACACACAGGCAGCTCCGCACGGAGGGAATCAGGCTCCCAGTGGCCCTGGCTTGGGGGTGAGCTCGACAGCCAGAGTGCTCATGCCCTGGCGCCCAGCACGCGCCCGGCAGGTAGGGCTTCCCTGGAGCTCTCCTCCAGAGCAGAGCCGTGGGGGTGTGCTTGGGGGCCTTGCCCTGTGCATTTGGACTCCCTAGCACAACACCAGCGCCGGGGAAGCAGCCTCTGAGCAGAGAGGTCCAGGAAGCGCTTTGCCCCCAAAGCAGCATCCTTGGCGGGAGAAGAGGCAGACCGCTGGCGGGGGCTGGAAAGCCAATATGGGACGGAAAGAGTTAGCTCCCTCAGCGGCGGAAGGCCAGCTCTGCGCCCGGGCGCGAGAGCACGGAGCCCCGGCCGAGAGCCTGCACTGTATTGGGGGAGCCACGCCGAGACCTTCCCAGCTTGGAGCGTTCGCGCCCGGGAAGGACCAGGCTGTGGGAGTGTGCGAGACGGGAGTGGCTGGCGACAGACTGGCCTGAGGTCCGCCCTTGCCTTCCCTTTGGACCTAGGAGGCAGGCGTCTTTGGAGCAGGCACAGGGCCCGGGGCTATGCAAATGGCAGAAGCCTCCCGCTCGCAGACCTCTGTCAGAGGGAAGGGAAGTGCCCCGGCTTGGATTCCTAAGCTGGGGCTTGCCCGCCCACAGGCAGCTCCGCACGGAGGGAATCAGGCTCCCAGTGCCCCTGGCTTGGGGAGGTAGCTCCACAGCCAGAGTGCTCATGCCCTGGAGCCCAGCACGCGCCAGGCAGGCTTGGCTACCCTGGAGCTCACCTTCAGAGCAGAGTCGTGTGGGTGTGCTTGGGGGCCTTGCCCTGTGCGTTTGGGCTCCCTAGCACAGCCCCAGCGCAGGGGAAACAGCCCCTGAGCAGAGAGCTCCAGGATGCGCGTTGCCCCAAAGCAGCCGCCTGGGCGGGAGAAGAGGCAGGCCGCCGGCGGGGGCTGGGAAGCCTGTATGGAGAAGTACCGAGGGAGCTCCCACAGCGGCGGAGCTTCAGCTCTGCGCCCGGCGCGAGAGCACAGAGCCACTACCGAGAGGCTGCTTTACACTGGGGAAGTTTCGCCCAGACCTTCCCAGCTTGGAGCGTTCGCGCCAGGGAAGGACCAGGCTCTGGGAGTATGGGAGACGGGAGTGGCGCCTGACTGGCCTAAGCTAAGCCCTTGCCTTCCCTTTGGACCTAGGAGGCAGGCCTCTTTGGAGCAGGCTCAGGGCCCGGGGATATGCAAACGGCAGAAGCCTCCCGCTCGCAGACCTCTGTCAGAGGGAAGGGAAGCGCCCCAGCTTGGATTCCTAAGCTGGAGCTTGCCCTCCCACAGGCAGCTCCGCACGGAGAGAATCAGGCTCCCAGTGCCCCTGGCTTGGGGAGGCAGCTCCACAGCCAGAGTGCTCATGCCCTGGCGCCCAGCACGCGCCCGGCAGGCTGGGCTTCCCTGGAGCTCTCCTCCAGAGCAGAGTCGTGTGGGTGTGCTTGCGGGCCTTGCCCTGTGCGTTTGGGCTCCCTAGCACAGCCCCAGCGCAGGGGAAGCAGCCCCTGAGCAGAGAGCTGCAGGAAGCGCTTTGCCCACACAGCAACCTCCTCGGCGGGAGAAGAGGCAGGCCGCCAGCAGGGGCAGGGAAGCCGGCATGGGGAAGGACCGAGTGAGCTCCCACAGCTGCGGAGCTCCAGCTCTGCGCACGGGCATGAGAGCACGGTGCCCCGGGCGAGAGGCTGCTCTGCACTGGTGGAGCCCCCCCCACCCCTTCCCCCCTTTGGGGCCCCCCCGGGGGGGGGGGGGGGGGGGGGAGGGGGGGGGGGGGCCCCTCTCCCTCCCCCCACCCCCCTCTTTTCTCTTCTCCCCGCGGAGCCGGCCCTCTCCGGGGCGCCGGCCCGGCCCCCCGCCCACCAAAGACGCCCCCCCCCCCCCCCCCCCCCCCCCCCGGGGGGGAGGGGGGGGGTCCCCTTCCTTTTTCTTCCCTCCCCCCCCCCCCCCCCCCCCCCCCCGCCGGAAGGGGGGGGCCCCCCCCGTGGTTGTCTTATTTTTTTCCCCCCCCCCCAACCCCGGGCGGGGGGGGGGGGGGGGGGGGGGGGCGGACAAGACTGAAGTGACTTAGCAGCAGCAATGTAACTATACTAACTGAGAAGAGGGCCCAGGCCAGGTATGTACTGCCAACAGTCTGGTGGAGATTCCATAGCATCTCCAAAATAAACATAAAGACAGGCTAAAGACAAAATAAACCATAAAAAATATGTAGTTTGTCTGTGAACCAAAATAATTTCTAAAAAGTTTAAAAGATAAATTATTTATAAAGCATTTTAAGATTTTTTTCAAAGAAATTACTATCATTTCTATCTTAAACATAAGGAAGTAGAGATAGACATCATGGTAATAAAACAGCAGATTACATGGCCTGAACCCCCAATTTCTTAGTTTGTGGTACAGGCAGGTTTTAATTTTCTGGGGTAGTTTGAGAAAGAAATATGATGTTTAATAAATTATGAAAAGTTATTTTAATGTATCATTTTTTTCTTTCTACTGAAGAATTTTTTCTGTCAAGTATTTTGGAGTCAAGCAAGATGGCAGGGTAGTAATAACTTGAGGATTTGTGTAAGTCATGTCTGGAAATGCCTGTTCTGCTTCTCAGAATTTGAACCTTACAAAATTTACAATAACTTTAAGATCCTCCATTTCCCTCTATAAATTAAGATGAACAATATTTCTGGTTAGAGGCTGAAAGCATTAAGTTAAATAATTAATTTTAATAGCCAAAAATAAATCTAAGCACATCGAGTCTTTGGGAAATGAACACTATTTATTTGTACTGTTTGTGTTTGTAAAGACATGAGCAGTAACCTCATTTTCTTCAGCAGCTCCTACTATATTTTGATAAAAAATATGGACAGCTGGGAATTCCATGACAGTTAGGACCATCAGGACAGGTTAGGACTCTGTGCTTCCACTGCCAAGGGATTCAGTCCCATGTTGGAGACTGAACCAAGATCCCACAAGCTGCTCAGCGAGACCAAAAAAACAAGACAAACAACTCAAAAATATCAACAGTGGATGAAAAGACTAGGGAATTCTGTGGAATTAGTTCCAAGGTTCAGAAGAAGAAAAGAAGAAATTATCTCTTTCTTTGTATAAGTACTCTTTTGGATCTGCTTCAAGGGGGGGGGGGAATAGAGACGAAAAAAGATCTGAGCAGTGATGGAGAGTTGTATGGAGAAGAAAAAGTGTCTTTAAGTGAAAAATCTACTTTGCAACTTGCAAGGAAAGTGATATCTTGAGATGAAATAATGAAAATTTCTTTAGGCCAACACATGATAAATTGCCGTAAGAGCTTTTTAGCTGTAACACCAGGTTTAATCATGTTGGGAACTAAAAGGATCCCAAATGCATAAAATCCTCCTTTAACCAAAATGAAATTACACCGCCGAATGTGCATGCTCTGTGCCGAGAAAGTGCAAACTGGAATATTTATGAGAATCCATTTGTAAACGACACTAAGTGATTGCTAGAAAAATGGCTAAATACGCAATTCAAAAGAAGAGGCCAAATATTCTTTACCCTTGGGAGATTGCAAAAGTTTTGAGGCATCTTTGTGCTTTTTATAGCCCAGGTAATGAGAAATAGTATTTCAGAAAGAGGTATGTTGGTATAGTCCAGGATCTATCTGAATCTTTTTTTTCTCACTTGTGAAATTGTGAGTTTAAAAGAGCAGTTTCAGTCTCTCTTCATCTAAAGGTCTATCTTCTGTAAAGTTAAATATATAATTCTAATCAATTATGTAGTACACTTTATAAAAAAAAATCAAGTGTATTTTAACAATGCTTTATATAAATTTACCATAGGAAAAGATGATGAATGAGCTGCTCAACCAATCATACTCAATGCATAGTATGTGATCACATTAAAATATAGAAAAGGATTCTGGAAAGATACATTCCTAGGTGATAATAGTTATCTCCATGCAGTGGGATCATTTATTCTTTTTCATATTTTGTTTATCTTTGTTTTGTCAGATCTATTGGGTAGTGAAATTTGCAAATCCACTCTTTACTAAAATCTATCAGCATTTGACATAAACAATGTTGATGACAATGATACCTTTAGGGTGTCTCAACAATGACACAAAGCAGTGTGTATAGGGAACCTAATACAGTTCAATATTAAGTGTATACGATTGGTAATAATAACAATTGATTCCTTTTCTCTTACTCGAGGCTGATTCTACTCCTTAGTGAAACATTATCAACCCTCTCAAGGCTGTCATTCAGTCATGTACACCACCGCTTTCCATAACTTTACCCTCACTAACAGCCTGCCTGAGCTATAGAATGTACACTCTTGAGGATTCTCTGATCCCACGTCTGCTGCTCTTTGTAAAACAGAATCTGATCTTTCTTTGCCCTAACAACATAAAGTATGCTCTGATGCATTATACCACTTTTATATCAGAGTGACAGGAAAATTACCCACCTAATCCTCTTTCATTGTTTCATAGTGTTCAACTAATACCCTAAGCTCAGAAATAAGTTCCACACATAAATAAGTAAAACACTAAAAAAAAAAAAAAGTCCATTTGTCAGTATGTGCTTAACCATCTTCACCAAAATGATAGCTTAAGGGGTTGATGTTGGACCCTACAGTAATATAAATACTCCAGATGCCCTCAGAGGTTCCATGATGACTTCTTCTCACACCTCTTCAGAATTACTTGATAATTTTACCCCTGGGATCAAGGATGCTGGAGAAGTGGCAGCATGTTCCTCCTATTTCTTTTCCGCCTTTGCCATTCTCCAGTGACTTTTGCAAGATTAGAATAAGATGGTCTAGTGAATATACTATTTAAAGTTTTAAAAATTATTTTTTGCTTCTGAAGTAAACCTTTTACATTCCTAGTGATTTGTTGTATTTAGAAAATGATATGTGTGTGTGTGTGTGTGTGTTTACTAGAAGCTTAAAACACTAGCCATGTAAAGTGTTATTTTTAATAAATACTTCTCAGATCAGTCTGCAATTTATTGAGCTACAGGGAAATGACTGCTTCGCTCCATTATCTACACACACACCTTCAGGAACAAATTGCATGATACATTAGCTCTTTACTCATTTACTGAGCATTGTTGGATGCACACCTCAATAAAGCTGTCCAGAAATTTCCATGTTTGCTCTTGGCACTCTGCTGACTTATCTTCCAATTCCCCTTAATGCCTAGTCATGTGACTAAGATCCATGCAATGAAGGGAGCTGAAGTGATGGGTATCCTGCAAGTGACTTCTTATTTAAGTCTTCTGTGCAAGCAAGCATGCATGTGCAATCCCTCCTAATTAATTCATCCCCAGGAGCAAAAGTATCCAGTGAGTGGTTAGGAGCCTCAAGGGAGGGGCAGAGCCTGAGGAGTTGAGGACCTTCTCTTCGTCCTGTCAACCTACATCACTCCATTGAGATGCAGGTGGGAAACCTGTGGAGTAAACCGCTGGGATCTGTATACACTGTTTGTTTCAGCAGTTAGCATATTCTACAAATATCATGCCTTTTGCCAGTTTCAATGTAAAATCAAACGGGGGCTGTTACTGCCCTAACTAATGTGCTTATGACATGCAGTCCCATAAACTAGAAGCTCACATGTCAACTAGCACTTTTAATGATGCTGTGGGCAACAAGCTGCTATAATCAAATTTGAGCTATTACATTTCTGACTCAATTTACATAATATGAACCACATGGGGTGGAGAGGTTATATCTGGAGCAGGAGAGGATGATTAGATTTTTTAAACAAATTGCACATAGAAAGTATAATCAGGATTGGATTGATTCATGGAACAAGGTGTTTTTGTTTTTTTTTTTTTCCCCCAGCTAGATGTTGTCCTTAGAGACCTGAAGAAATCAGAGGTTCACTCTCTGTGGCCCTTTTAGTCCTCCTTGGTCAGTGTAGCCTGTGTTCCCTAATATGCTCATAAGATTCCATAATATAGTGTGATTTTCATTTAAAATGCATAGCTATTTTAGCAAATACATCACGTGCAGTAATTTGCACTGCACTCTAAAGAGCAATGAAAAGATATAAACTCTTTTAAATAAATATATAATCTGGAATGTATCTCATTTTGAAAGCTAGCAGATGTCGACACGACTGAGCAACTGATCTGATCTGATCTGATTAAGTATTTCACATAAGAGCACTCGGTCTCTAACACAATACATGTTCACACACGCACACACACACATATATACATATAGACACACACACATACACACACGATTATCAGTAAATGACAATTCTACCTCTCAGGCTGCTATTGAACACTGAGGATGCATCTCTCTGGAAATCTGCACTGCTTTCTCTAATAAAAACCACAAAGAGCAGAGTCAAAGACCCAGAGGTGGTGCAGTAATATCTGTGACAGGTGTTTCTGTTCCTCACAAAAGCCCCTGGTATTACCTATGGAGAAAGGAGGGATTATGTTTTGTGAGCTAAATCTCCAGGTTGTCTTTTTAGAACACTGGTTTCCAACATTTTCTCATTTATCAACCCCAGTATTTACACTAAGGCCTTGTTTTTTGTCTTGAGTTGTTTTGAGGATTTTAATCCATCAAAATGTGTTTACCAACAGCTGCAGGAGGGAACAGTGGCCATTCTCAGGGGAGGACAGGGGCAGGGGCCTTGCGGAGCACAGACCCGACCCAGTCAGGCTCCGGCAGGGGGTGGCTGTGGTGCTGGAAACACATCTGACAGTTTCAAAACCCTAAAGTTTTGGTTCTACCTATGGTTCTACCCAGTACCTAGAATAGAAAAAGCACAAGAGATGTTCTTGACCACCCTAAATGGTAACAAGCATTTTTCAGATTCCATCAGAGCTAAGCCCACAAGGTAAACTGAATTCTTTTTTTTTTTCCTAAAGATTTTTATACACTTTTTTAATTAAAAATATTTTAAGGAGTATAGTTGCTTTAGTGCTTCCCAGGGGCACTGGCAGTAAAGAACCCACCTGCCAATGCAGGAGACACAGGAGACTTGGGTTCGATCCCTGGGTCAGGAAGATCCCTTGGAGAAAGAAATGGCAACCCACTCCAGTATCCTTGCTTGGAGAATTTCATGGACAGAGAAGCCTGGAGGGCTATAGTCCATGGGGTCACAAAGAGTCAGACAGGACTGACATGACAGGATGCCCATAGTTGCTTAAAAATGTTGTGTTGGTTTCTACTGTACAGCAAAGTGAAACAGCTATACAGATACACATGTCCCTTCTTTTTTGGACTTTCTACCCATTCAGGTCATCACAGAAACGGACATAATAAACATACATTGTTTTATGCTGCTAAATTAATTAACATAGAAAGCATTAAAATAATAGAGAAAATAAATGAAACCCAAAGCTAGTTGGAAAAGTTGAATAAATGTGATAAACTTCTGTTGAGGCTAATTAGTAATACAAGGAGAAGAGATACAAGTTAAAAATAGCTGACATGTACAATGGGACAGCAATGTAGATTCTGTAGTAAATGGAAAATAAATGTGCATTAAGAACTGTATGCCCATAAATTTGATATCTTAGAGAAAGATAAATTTGTGAGTTATAAGCTACCAAATTTCACTAATGAAGAAATAAACTGAGTAGTTTTCTATCTTCTAAATAATTGAATTTATAGTTTAATTTCTTTCACAAACAAAGCTTCAGATTGAAATTGTTTTCAGTGGGGGAAATAAACATAATACCAAAGAAAAATAATGGCAATTCTACAAGAATCATCTGGAAAACTGAGGACAAGAAAAAGTTTCCCATCTAACTTTACAGAATTACCCTGATGCTGACACATGCCAAAGCTATTAAAAAAAAAAAAAAAAAAAAGCTGCAAACATTTTTTTCAAGAAACTAAATGCAAATATTGTTGAAACTATTAATGAAGTAAGTCCATATATATGGATATTTACAAATACATATACAAATACACATATTTGTATATGTGTATATATGTATCCTGGAGGAGGCAATGGCACCTCACTCCAGTACTCTTGCCTGGAAACTCCCATGGACGGAGGAGCCTGGTGGGCTGCAGTCCATGGGGTCGCTGGGAGTCGGGCACGACTTAGTGACTTCACTTTCAGGCATTGGAGAAGGAAATGGCAACCCACTCCAATGTTCTTGCCTGGAGAATCCCAGGGATGGTGGAGCCTGGTGGCCTGCCGTCTATGGGGTCGCACAGAGTCGGACACGACTGAAGCGACTTAGCAGCAGCAGCAGCATATATGTATATATATCACATGATGAGGAAGATTGCACCATGATTAAGATTACATTACAAGCAACAAGAGTTCATTAGAGAAACAGTTTGATATATGAAAAATAATGCAATTTACCATATGAATAGACTAGAAAGGAAAAACTGTATGAATGCAATAGGTTCAAAAAAGGTATTTGGAAAAATTCATCAGTTATGAAAGGAAAAAAGATAAAACTAGAAACAGAGAGGAATTTATTTCTGTAAATAGGAAATCATCTTTTTAAATACTATAACTAGCATCATACTAAAGTATGAAGGAATGTCTTACCAATTCTATTCTACATGCTACTGGAGGTCCTAGTCAGGGAAACAATAAAATGGAAAAAAAAATAGAGAAAAATAAATAAAAGGTATACAAATTGGAAAGTAAATAGTAAGCCTCTGTTTGCAAACATGATAGTCTATAGAAAAGCTAAAGTCATCTTTAGAAACACTACCAGGAACTTTTAAGGAAATAAGTAAGATACTAGAGCAACATACAAAAATTAGATACACTAACAGGAAAATTAGATACACTAACAGGAAACCACAGGACATTTGAATTAGAAAACAATCAATTTATAATAACATTAACAAATTGGAAATACTCCAAATAAATTTAACAAATTAAAAAAAAAAAAGCATTGCAGAGTGACAACTGAAAAAAAATTGCTAAAAGAAATTACACAAAAGGAGAGCTATATATTATATTTATAGATTGTAAGACTCAATAGTCTAAAACATCCTATCCCTCCAAATAGACCTATAGATGCCATATAATTCCAATTAAAAATTCAGCACTTTTCTTAAATTAACAAGATAATTCTAAAATTCTTATGGAAATGTAAAGGATCTAGAAGTGTCAAAACACTTCTGAAAAGGAAGAAGAAATGAACCACCTGATTTCAAGATTTAATATAAAATGACTGCATCCAAAACAGTGAAATATTAAAGTAGCAATAGAATAGGTAAGTAGAAAAGAATCACTTTTGAAATAGACTTATACATATATAGTCATTTGAATTTTTTAATGTATAAAGTTAATTTAATGGGGATGTGTTTATTCAATCACTAGGTCATGTTCAACTTTTTGTGATCCTCTGGACTATAGCCCACTAGGCTCCTCTTTCTGTGGGATTTCCTAGGCAGGAACATTGCAGCAAGTTGCTATTTTGCTTCTGGGGATCTTCCCTATCCAGGGATCTTCATCAGATGATACTGGAAAAGTTGTATATCCATATCCACTAAAAGAAAATGAATGTGATCCCTTACCTTGGACCTGCTACAATAATTACAATGGATCACAGTCCTAAAAAAAGTTAAAAAAAATAGTACTATAAACCTGCAGAATAACATATAGGAGAAAATCTTATGCAATGTAACAGGTAGAACCCAAGATGAATCTAAACGATATCCACCCCTCTGTGTACATAAACCTTTCTCCAAGTATTTATTGAACACTAATCTAGCAAGCCTGAGTTCTTCCTGGAGAAACACATTTTAAACATGGGAGAGATTTGATGGGAGGAAGACTCTCCAGTGCTGACTTTGGAAACAGAAGAGACCAGAGGCAAGGAATGTGGGTAGTGTCAAGGAACTGAGAGTGATCCCCAGCTGATAGCTAGCGAGGAGATAGGGTACTCAGTCCCACAATAATTAGGAACTGAATTTTGCCACAAACTTGAGCTTAGAAGAGAATCACCAACTACAAATTAGAACAGAGCCTTGCTAAAACCTCAATTTTTGCCTTGTGATGTTCTGAGCTGAGAAGTAGGACACAATCAGTCTGTACTTCTAACTAACCCAACTAATAAATGGACATTGATTTAAAATACTAACACTGTGTGATTTGTTATAAAACCATAGAAAACTAACATGGGTGACTTTTGGCTAGACAAGTATCTCTTAGGACATAAAATGCATAGATCCGCCCCCACCCCCAGAATTCTATGGTGCATTTCATCAAAATCAAATATTTCTGCTCCTTCAAAGATGTTTAAAAAATCAAAACAGACCATAGCCTGTTATATAATACTGGTAAGTGTACATGTAACAAATAATTGTTATATCAATAAACCTTTAAAAATACAAGAAGTTAACATACAACCCATTAAAAATGAATAGAAGTTATGAAAGAACATTTCACCAAAGAAGAGATAACAAAAACCAATAAGCACATGAAAAACTGTTCAATATGATTAATCATTTGATAAACGCAAATTAAAACCACCTTTAGATGCACATCCACTAGGGTGACTAATCTCTTACTATAAAAATAATAGAATTTTAAAACACTCAATAATATTATTAAATTCTGCTTAAGTATCAGGGCTTTTCTGGTGGCTCAGTGCAAAGAATCTACCTGCAATGCAGGAGACATGGCTTCAAACACTGGGTCAGGGAGATCCCCTGGAGAAGGAAATGGCAGCTCACTCCAGTATTCTTGCCTGAGAAATCCCATGGCCAGAGAAGCCTGGTGTGCTACAGCCTAAGGTGTCATAAAAGATCAGATCAGATCAGATCAGCCGCTCAGTCGTGTCCGACTCTTTGTGACCCCATGAACCGCAGCACGCCAGGCCTCCCTGTCCATCACCAGCTCCCGGAGGTCACTCAGACTCACATCCATCAAGTCAGTGATGCCATCCAGCCATCTCCTCCTCCTTCTCCTCCTGCCATCAATCCCTCCCAGCATCAGAGTCTTCTCCAATGAGTCAACTCTTCGCATGAGGTGGCCAAAATACTGGAGTTTCAGCTTTAGCATCATTCCTTCCAAAGAAATTCCAGGATTGATCTCCTTCAGAATGGACTGGTTGGATCTTCTTGCAGTCCAAGGGACTCTCAAGAGTCTTCTCCAACACCACAGTTCAAAAGCATCAATTCTTTGGCGCTCACCCTTCTTCACAGTTGAGCTCTCACATCCATACATGACCACAGGAAAGACCATAGCCTTGACTAGGCGAACCTTTGTTGGTAAAGTAATGTCTCTGCTTCTGAATATGCTATCTAGGTTGGTCATAACTTTCCTTCCAAGGAGTAAGCGTCTTTTAATTTCATGGCTGCAGTCACCATCTGCAGTGATTTTGGAGCCCAGGAATATAAAATCTGACACTGTTTCCACTGTTTCTCCATCTATTTCCCATGTAGTGATGGGACCAGATGCCATGATCTTCGTTTTCTGAATGTTGAGCTTTAAGCCAACCTTTTCACTCTCCACTTTCACTTTCATCAAGAGGCTTTTTAGCCCCTCTTCACTTTCTGCCATAAGAGTCGTGTCATCTGCATATCTGAGGTTATTGATATTTCTCCCGGCAATCTTGATTCCAACTTGTGTTTCTTCCAGTCCAGCATTTCTCATGATGTATTCTGCATATAAGTTAAATAAACATGGTGACAATATGCAGCCTTGACGTACTCCTTTTCCTATTTGGAACCAGTCTGTTGATCCATGACCAGTTCTAACTGTTGCTTCCTGACCTGCATACAGATTTCTCAAGAGGCAGATCAGGTGGTCTGGTATTCCCATCTCTTTAAGAATTTTCCATAGTTTATTGTGATCTACACAGTCAAAGGCTTTGGCATAGTCAATAAAGCAGAAATAGATGTTTTTCTGGAACTCTCTTGCTTTTTTGATGATCCAGCGGATGTTGCCAATTTGATCTCTGGTTCCTCTGCCTTTTCTAAAACCAGCTTGAACATCAGGAAGTTCATGGTTCACATATTGCTGAAGCCTGGCTTGGAGAATTTTGAACATTACTTTACTAGCGTGTGAGATGAGTGCAACTGTTCGGTAGTTTGAGCATTCTTTGGCATTGCCTTTCTTTGGGATTGGAATGAAAACTGACCTTTTCCAGTCCTGTGGCCACTGCTGAGTTTTCCAAATTTGCTGGCATATTGAGTGCAGCACTTTCATAGCATCATCTTTCAGGATTTGAAATAGCTCCACTGGAATTCCATCACCTCCACTAGCTTTGTTCATAGTGATGCTTTCTAAGGCCCACTTGACTTCACTTTCCAGGATGTCTGGCTCTAGGTCAGTGATCACACCATCATGATTATCTGGGTCGTGAAGCTCTTTTTTGTACAGTTCTTCTGTGCATTCTTGCCACCTCTTCTTAATATCTTCTGCTTCTGTTAGGTCCATACCATTTCTGTCCTTTATCGAGCCCATCTTTGCATCAAATGCAAAGTAACCAGTAACGCCGAAGAAGCTGAAGTTGAACGGTTCTATGAAGAGCTACAAGACCTTTTAGAACTAACACCCAAAAAAGATGTCCTTTTCATTATAGGGGACTGGAATGCAAAAGTAGGAAGTCAAGAAACACCTGGAGTAACAGGCAAATTTGGCCTTGGAACACAGAATGAAGCAGGGCAAAGACTAACAGAGTTTTGCCAAGAAAATGCACTGGTCATAGCAAATACCCTCTTCCAACAACACAAGAGAAGACTCTATACATGGACATCACCAGATGGTCAACACCGAAATCAGATCGATTATATTCATTGCAGCCAAAGATGGAGAAGCTCTATACAATCAGAAAAAAACAGACCAGGTGCTGACTGTGGCTCAGACCATGAACTCCTTATTGCCAAATTCAGACTGAAATTGAAGAAAGTAGGGAAAACTACTAGACCATTCAGGTATGACCTAAATCAAATCCCTTATGATTATACAGTGGAAGTGAGAAATAGATTTAAGGGCCTAGATCTGATAGAGTGCCTGATGAACTATGGAATGAGGTTCGTGACATTGTACAGGAGACAGGGATCAAGACCATCCCCATGGAAAAGAAATGCAGAAAAGCAAAATGGCTGTCTGGGGAGGCCTTACAAATAACTGTGAAAAGAAGAGAAGCGAAAAGCAAAGGAGAAATGGAAAGATATAAACATCTAAATGCAGAGTTCCAAAGAATAGCAAGAAGAGATAAGAAAGCTTTCTTCAGTGATCAATGCAAAGAAATAGAGGAAAACAACAGAATGGGAAAGACTAGGGATCTCTTCAAGAAAATCAGAGATACCAAAGGAACATTTCATGCAAAGATGGGCTCGATAAAGGACAGAAATGGTCATAAAAGAGTTGGACACAAATCAGCAGCTCACAAATCACAACCATTAAGTATTGAAGGTTTTGCCAAGACATATGAGACTGAAAAAACAACTAGTTTGTGTGGCTATTTTTCTGCTTCTTGAAAAGTCCGCATTCTTTTCCAAAATGCCCAGAGAATTCTGTGTCCAGGTGTTTCTGTGCTACAAGTCAGTAAAGAACCTGAGCTCCTTGATGTGTATTGTCTCTGTTTAATACCACATAAACCAAATATGAAAGTCAGAATTTCCTTGATTATCCAAATAAAAGTGTACAGACATTCAAACATACATATATGCATAAAAGCTTTCTTACACAAAGCATTTATGAGTATCACAGACAATTGATAGGTTGTACATGGTGTATAGATGGAAGAGATGTTCATGTTCTGGCAACACGGATAACTTCAAATTTAATATTAGTTGTCTCTGTTGTAACTCTTATAAACTCAACTTGAATTCCATAAGGATAGAAGCTATGAAAAACCTAGGCAGCATATTAAAAAGCAGAGATATTACGTTGCCGACAAAGGTCCATCTAGTCAAAGCTATATTTATCCAGTGCTCAGTTCAGTCACCCAGTCACGTCTGACTCTTTGCAACACCATGGACTGCAGCACACCAGGCTTCCTTGTCCTTCACCAACTCCTGGAGCCTACACAAACGCACGTCCATAGCGTCAGTCAGGCCATCCAACCATCTCATCCTCTGTCGTCCCTTTCTCCTCCAGTAGTCATATACGGATGTGAGAGCTGGACCATAAAGAATGCTGAGCACCAAAGAATTGATGCTTTTGAACTGCGGTGCCAGAGGAGACTCTTGAGAGTCCCCTGGACAAGAAGATTAAACCAGTCAATCCTAAAAGAAATCAACCCTGAATATTCATTGGAAGGACTGATGCTGAAGCTGAAGCTCCAATACTTTGGCCACTTGATGCCAAAAGCCAACTCATTGGAAAGACCCTGATGCTGCAAAAGATTAAAGGCAGGAGGAGAAGGGGACAACAGAGGATAAGATGGCTGGATGGCATCACCAACTCAATAGATGTGAGTTTGAGCAAACTACAGGTGGTGGTGAAGAACAGGGAAGCCTAGCATGCTGTAACCCATGGGGTCACCAAGAGCTAGACATGACCATGCTACTGAACGACAACAACAATTCCATACAGAGTAATGAGATGTGCTCCACTCAGAGGAGCATTCTTTACGAGCAAGCTGGGGTCTGCTGCAGAAATAACCCATCAAGGGGATCTTTTGAAGAAGGACTAGTGGTGAAAGAAAAAATTAGTTTTGGGGGTCCTGAGTTTCTGTGTAGGCCATATATTGCTCATCAGTAGTCTGCCCATCTTTAGTATGCTGAGCCTTTGAGGGACTGATAGGAAGTGACTAAAAGTGCTATAGAGTTGGTCTGAATAGTGAGGAGTATTATCAGGGAAGGTTTCCAAAGAAGTGATTTAAGGAAGATCCTTTTAAGTAGGGTTTAAAAGGTCGGGGAATGAATTAAAAGACATTCTTTCAATGGGAGGAAGCTGGGTAAAAGGCTTTTGAAATGCAAACTTGCCTGGCCTATGCTGCTTGTAGGTGGAATGCTGAACTCTCTGGGACCAGTGGGTGCATGCATTAATGGTAGCTGATGAGTTTGACACAAATCTGAAGCAGATTGTAAAGGGCCCAGATTTTGTAGGCAAATCAAGAATGTTGAACTTTATCCTGAAGACAAAGGACAATTATATTTTAAGTTGGTGGATAATATTGCCACTTCAGTATTGTAAAGTAAAACAATTATGTGCTGCTAATACTGAGTAAGTTGTGGTCTCATGTGACATAGTCGTTGCCCTGTTTCAATCCATTTATGATCTCCTGGGCCATGAAAGTGCTTTTCTAATCTAAGGATGTATGTTCATCTCCATCCTCACACATAATTTAAGTGCATTTGCATTTTAACGTGTGCTGAAAAGATACAGAGGATTTTAGTAATGAAATAATTTTAAACAAGACAAATAGAAGTGGTGTATAAATGTGTGGGGATTGTATGGTTTAATAGTCTTAAATGTCTTCATGCTGTTGTCAAACAGATCCCCAGAACTTTTTCATTTTGCAAAACTGAAACTCTGTAGATATTAAATAAAAGCTTGCCTGTCCCTGCTCCCTGCGCCCTGCCTCCCCACCCCTAGTTTGGATCAGATCAGATCAGATCAGATTAGTCGCTCAGTCGTGTCCGACTCTTTGCGACCCCATGAACTGCAGCACGCCAGGCCTCCATAAATCATATAAATGAAATCATATAGTAAATGTCTTTTTGTGACTGACATTTCTCAGAATAATTTTTAGATATCTACTAATTTTTAGTAATGTAGGAAAATCCATTTGATTTTAGGCTTTCCAAAAGAAAAAAGTGGGTGACCCCAGATTACAAGAAATATTTACCTTTTATACTTGGTAGTGATATATTTCTTAGAAAAGTTTAGTTATAGCAGGTCAAGTCATTTTGTAAAATAAGGATTATAAAAAATGATTCAGTGATATTTTCTATTATACATTTAATAGATTTATAATTAAATCAATAAACATTTGTTGATTTCCTGTTTTATTTCATGTCCTATTTTATCCTCTGGAAATACAGCAGTGAACTGTAGAAAGTTTCATTAGAGAAACTTTCATTGAGTTTATTGTACAGAGGAATGAGGTAACAATTAAGATAGACAGTTGATAGTACAGGAGCATCAGGTAATAATGAGTGATGTGAAGACATGCTATAAAGCTGTATACACTAAAAGTGGGACGCAGCCAAGAAAACCTAGAATAGGGAGTGGGATCTTCAAAGGAGAGCAAAGAGCTAACATGAGGCCTATGACCTATGAGTCCAAACACAAATTTATTTTGGAAAGTCAATAATAATATATTCATGTTATTTAAAAAATATCTCCATACTAGACTAAATGTTCCTGTCTTCATCCATTGTTCTGATAAATAATCACTCCTTGTATCAATATAACAGAGATGTCTCTTTTCCATTTCATGCCCATAAGGATCAAGACATTTCATCAGCTCATTCCCTTTGGCCTTTAGTTTTGTTGAGCTGCAGTATTATTGGAAGAATAAAATTAGATGATATAGAGGAAAGCAATGTATATACTACAAATTATGATTTAAAGATGAGATTACTTCATTATTGTTTTTAGGAGCAGAGGTGGTAGTAACAGGAGTAGTATTTATACACTATTATTTATAGATTAACCACAACTTAAAAGCACATTTCAGCCTAGCATCACGGGCTTTCATAGCTGAGAGGAACCTTTGTGATGATCTTATCACGTTTCTTATGAAAGAGAACAGGTCAGGCCAATCAAATGACAGACTACTTGTTACAGGGATGCTTGTTCAGTAGATCAAGCCTGACACAAAGTTAAGTGATGCAATGTCTGTGACTGAGAGGGTGGCTGACTGTCTAGCTCTCACCGGGACAGGAAAACCATAATAAAGATGAAAATAGAAACTCTTGTTCTCCCCATCCTCCTTACCCATCACTAGGGAATAGAAGCAGACTTCCCATAGTTAGCTGTTTCCTGGGAATAACTGGCAGATTTGCTATGCAATTCAGCATAGATACTAGCCTCTGGAGAATGTGGCAGGCAGATGAAGTTGGATGCTCCTTTAATTAAATCCCTGGAGGATCCCAATTACTGGGAGACACCACTACTCACTTCTTTCAGTCATCTGCAGATGCAATCAAGATCAAAGCTGTTTGTAGATGCAAATACCTATACAACAAACAGTACTTGTCTTTAAGGTCTCCTAATCTCCCCAGAGAGTATCCCAAGAATGAAGCTGGGAAAAGCACAAAGTCTTTCTTATACATATCTTACTGGAGTCTCAGATACAACTTGCCTTTCTGTCTTGAATGTGATGCTGTGTCAATGGGGCTAAATACCAGTCATCTGGACATAGGGTTATTTGGTGATGTTAGCCAGAAGAAAAAGGAAGAACCAAAGATAGGGTAGTTGAAAGGTTAAGTTTTAATTCAGACTATTTTAATTAGCCAAATGAACTCAGGCAAGATATTTAACTTTTTCTAATCTCACGGGTTTATTTCCTCCCCTCATTTGTAAAAAGGAAATAATTATACTAAATTTTGAAGTCACAAATGTAAAATTTACTGCTTCACAGAATTATTTTCAGATACAAGCCAATATCTTTCATTTTTTTGCATCAAGTGAAAATAGTCTTAAGGCTCTGCTCAGGTTGTTGGGCTTGTTTTGACCAATTCATTCCTTAATTTTTCTCTTCTCTTCTCCCTAAGACAGGAGGCAAAAATGTGCAGGCTCCAGGCCTGTGGTGCTGGGCCCGCCAACTTCTGGTTGTGTTAGGGCAATGGGTGGCAAAGTTAGAAAACTGGAGAAAGGTAGAATTTGGACTGTTTTCTCTGTCTCTTTCTGTTTTGAATCATTGGCAGCAAGTGCTATCTTGGTGTCTCTAATTCTCTTGGATAGGACCACTGTGATTCCAGACACCATAGTTGACTTTGGACACTGGGCTGTAGTAATACCCTCCCCTCCTTTGTTCCTCCAACATTTGGGTGGAGGTGACTTTTTGATTTGCTAATTCTTGGGTGACAAATAATTTATTGATAAACTGTTGACAAAGTAAGAGATTTTGTGGAAGTCAGAAAAATCTAGTTCTAATCTAGTTCAGTGCTTTTTTAAGATGGGAATATCTGCTAATCACTGTTGTTGTTGCTTACAACCAAATACAATTCTTACAAAAATATTTACAAAAGTCATTGTTTAAAAAATAAATGGAACTTTAAACATTAATTGTTGGTTCCAAGCCACCAAGTTTTGTCCAACTCTTTGCGACCACATGGACTGTAGCCCACCAGACTCCTCTGTCCATGGGATTTCCCAGGATAGAATATTGGAGTGTGTTGCCATTTCCTTCTCCAGGGGATCTTCCTGACCCAGGGACTGAACTCGAGTTTCCTCCATTAGCAGGTGGACTCTTTATCACTGAGTTACAGGGAAAGTGCAACCACTGGTATGACAGAGCATATTTTTTAATGCACTTATCAGGCTGGGTTCAGAAAGAAAGTCAGTAAGTAGCCTCAGAGGCTTGAGAGGTCAAAAAAGGCAGTGTACATTAAGCTGGAATCCCTAAAGAACTCCATCTTCAGTGGGTAAGATCAGATCAGATCAGTTGCTCAGTCGTGTCCGACTCTTTGCGACCCCATGAACTGCAGCACGCCAGGCCTCCCTATCCATCACCAGCTCTCGGAGATCACTCAGACTCACATCCATCGAGTCAGTGATGCCATCCAGCCATCTCATCCTCTGTCGTCCCCTTCTCCTCCTGCCCCCAATCCCTCCCAGCATCAGAGTCTTCTCCAATGAGTCAACTCTTCGCATGAGGTGGCCAAAATACTGGAGTTTCAGCTTTAGCATCATTCCTTCCAAAGAAATCCCAGGGCTGAGCTCCTTCAGAATGGACTGGTTGGATCTCCTTGCAGTCCAAGGGACTCTCAAGAGTCTTCTCCAACACCACACTTCAAAAGCATCAATTCTTCGGCGCTCAGCCTTCTTCACAGTTCAGCTCTCACATCCATACATGACCACAGGAAAGACCATAGCCTTGACTAGGCGAACCTTTGTTGGCAAAGTGATGTCTCTGCTTTTGAATATGCTATCTAGGTTGGTCATAACTTTCCTTCCAAGGAGTAAGTGTCTTTTAATTTCATGGCTGCAGTCACCATCTGCAGTGATTTTGGAGCCCAGAAAAATAAAGTCTGACACTGTTTCCACTGTTTCTCCATCTATTTCCCATGTAGTGATGGGACCAGATGCCATGATCTTCGTTTTCTGAATGTTGAGCTTTAAGCCAACCTTTTCACTCTCCACTTTCACTTTCATCAAGAGGCTTTTTAGTTCCTCTTCACTTTCTGCCATAAGGGTGGTATCATCTGCATAAGATAGGAATAAGAAAATAAGATACAGTGCAAATATATGTCTATTTTAGTCTTGACTTTTTATAAAGTGAATAAAAAGGGGGAAAATATCAAAATCCAAACATTCAAATTCAGAATTCTCATTACCTCTATAGCCCAAACCATAATGCTAAATTGCAAAACAACCCAAGTGTCATAAAAGTCCCCAAGACAGCACCAAAACCAATGGTATACAAACAAAAAAACACTAAACGCAAGTAAACAAGTATCATGAATGAACGTTAGTGTACATAACTCTGCTGACTTTGTAAACATGCCAACTTGGGTCCGAAGAAATCGGGACCCCTGGGATTTCCTTCTCTACACTTTAGGTTAGTGTTGTACACAAAAGCATTTCGCATGAGATTAGAACATAGAGCATTAGAAGTTCATTCTTAAAAGAGGTGAGAAAGGCTCATTCAAGTTTTGGTGCATCTTCTGCTCATTTTGTTGACAGCAGCCCATCTCAAAGCTCCTGGTCCCATGGAATCTCTTGTTTTAGTTTTTTGAGGTTTAGGTTTTACAAATCCTGGCAATGAGAGCAAGGTTCTATGGCAAAAATGCCAATTCCTCCTGCTGTAGCTCATCCATAGCGGCAAGTATAGAGCCTGGGAGACAGGAGGGTCCAGTGAGGATGCCAGTTTTCTAAAAATTCCCTCACTTGATCTGTTTTTCCTCCCAAACCTGTTCTATGACATCAGGTTCATCACTGGATGCAGAAGAAACAGATGAACTAGGTCTACTTTACCAGTCCCCATACCTTCACTAGATCAGATTAATATAATGGATCTCCTATTCTGTGTAATTCTAGTAGTTCTCTGAGCGAACCCTCAATAATGAAGTTTAAAACAAAACAAAAAACATGTAAATAGACCTACAAAGATAAGATGCAATCATCAACAATTATAAGATAATTGTGAGGTTTGGAAGTTAAAAGTGGTATGAGTGGCCATTGTAATTATGAAAAGAAATTTGATCAGTTGGAGGTAAGAGCTAAGTAAGATTTCCAGAAATGAAAACTGTAAAACCTACAATTAGAGACTGTCTATACGTTAACCTGAGGATGTATAAACTGAAAGAAGATATATAATAGAATCTATACAATAGAGTACAAAATATATACAATAGAGTCAAAGAGATAAATATTAACATGGAAATTGAGGGAAAGAAAATAAGAAAAAGAGTTAAATAAATATATAAATTCTTCTAGAAAATAGAAAATACGGTACACAGTCAAAAAGCGGACATGAACCACAGAATAATGACAGATAGGCATATGCTATTATGATTATAGGAGTAATACATAAGTAGAAAAAACTATAATAAAGCAACCAAAAGCATTTAAAATAAAACCTACAGATCATTTCTGTGTGTGTGTGCGTGTTTGTATTATATTTTGAGTTTTTTGTTTCTGTGGAATGTTATCTTTCATCAGATTTAGAAAATTTACTATTATTTCTTCAATACTGTGAAGACTCAGAAATTCATCTGAACTCTCAGATTCTTAGAAATGGTTTTGATGAGGGCTCTCTGAGTGCTGCCTTGTATACGTTCATAACACAGCAACAATTTTTATAGGACAGAACAAAACAGTTGATAAAAGGAGAAATTAAAGAACACACTCTAAAAGCTAAATATTGCAATTCTCCCCTATCCAGTTAATGTTTAAGAGACAGAATGGATATAGACTTAAATTATATAATTAATAGGCCCATTGTAGGTTTATATACAATTCTGAATGTACTTTTAAAGTATGAAAGAATTATTCATAAAAGTTATCATAAAGTGGACCACAAAGAAAACGTCAGTAGTTTTCAAAAACAAAGAATACAAAGAATATTTTCTGACCAAAGTGAAATAATATTAGAAATAAATTTTTTCCACCTAGAAGATTTTGGAGATAGTTTTATATGTTTGCTTTGATTGTCTGTTTGTTTTCCATAGCAACCACTAAGAAACACCCAGTATTCTGTTATCAAGCTTCCAGCATCCATCCGCTCACTGGAGCTGATTAGATCATCTAATCAACACATCAGATCCTGTGTCAGCCTCTAAAACAGGGACAATTGGTTAAAACAAACACACAAAGACTGAAACTTAAAGACCTAATTGAGAAACAACGATCAGTTGTGAATTTGGACATACATGTAAAAGAGAACCAAACTCTATGAAGCTAATAGTTTCAGATTTTACATGCACAAAGGATTGCTGCTGCTGCTGCTGCTGCTAAGTCACTTCAGTAGTGTTCGACTCTCTGCGATCCCATAGGCCGCAGCCCACCTGGCTCCGCCGTCCCTGGAATTCTCCAGGCAAGAACTCTGGAGTGGGTTGCCATTTCCTTCTCCAATGAAGGAAAGTGAAAAGTGAAAGTGAAGTCTCTCAGTCGTGTCCGACCCTCAGCGACCCCCACGGACTGCAGCATTCCAGGCTCCTCCGTCCATGGGATTTTCCAGGCAAGAGTACTGGAGTGGGGCGCCATCGCCTTCTCCGGCACAAAGGTTTACTGTAAACCAAATAAAATAAAATTAAAACTACTAATTCAAACTATTTTCATTTAGACTTGTGTTCCCTGATTTGGGTGGGCCCTAAACTTATGAAAAATTTGTTCAAGCAGTATATTTTTCACCAGGTTTTAAATTTTTTTGGAAACTAAAAAGTGCATTTTGCATGTTTAATCAAACAGATTAGAGCTATGTGTATTGTATGAGAAATAATGAAGAAAATATTCACTACTTACTATTTTAAGAGAGGACAACAGTGATGATTATTAAAGATATTTCTAAAAACACTATGCTTGGAAAGAACTCTTTCGATCTTGTAAATAACTCTTTCTCTCTCTTCTGGTGCATTTTTGTTGGGTTCAGTGGAAGCCTTTCTTATCAGTTAAAGGTTTAATTTAACACTGGACTATTCCCACACTTTGCCAATCAACAGAAAGAGTAAGGGAGTTACACAGAGGGATAGGGTGGTTAATAAAGCAACACCTCAGATCTTTCTGCAGTTTGTCCAAATCAATACATGTAACTATTTTTTTTAATAAATGAAGGCAGTTGCCTGATGTATAGTGGAAAGGGTCAGCAGAAAAGGCTCACACATCTTTCCTTGAAATTCTAACTACTTATAAAGGAGACACCTAAAAGGCTGAGGGTCACTTGCAGTTTAGTTTTAAAATATAACATGGGCATCATAAAATGACATTGTGTTCATCATCAAACTCATGGCTGTGTTTCTCTGCAGTGTAATATGCTAAAGTTGGTATTGTTGCATTATTATTTCTACTTTTGTAAAACTGTAAATATCCCTTTCTAGGTCTCATGTTAGACTGGTTGAATGAAGGTAGGAGATGGAATGTAGGATATTGCTCTTCATAAAAGTAAACCATAATTTGTACAAAATTAAAGTCTTACCAATAGCTATGAAAATACTTTAAATTATACTTAGTTAATTTCTCAATAATCTAAGACAGCCTCTCTCAACAGTGGTTCCAGGAGAGATTTAAGCTCTAATACCCTAGACAACATTGTTGTTTTTCAGTTGCTCAGTCCCATCTGACTCTTTGCAACCCCATGGACTGCAGCACACCAGGCTTCCCTGTCCTTTACTATCTCCTAGAATTTACTCAAACCCATGTCCATCGAGTCGGTGATGCCATCTTACTATCTCATCCTCTGTCACCCCCTTCTCCTCTTGCCCTCAATCTGTCCCAGCATCAGGGTCTTTTCCAATGAGTTGGCTCTTTACATCAGGTGGCCAAAGTATTGGAGTTGCAGCTTAAGCATCAGTCCTTCCAATGAATATTCATGGTTGATTTCCTTTAAGATTGACTGGTTTGATCTCCTTCCTGTCCAAGGGACAATCAAGAGTCTTTTCTGGCACCACAGTTCAAAAGCATCAGTTTTTTGGTACTCAGCTTTCTTTATGGTCCAACTCTCAGATCCATACATGAATCCTGGAAAAACCATAGCTTTGACTATTAACAATATTAATGTTGTGTGATGGATTCACTTCTTTTGTTTGGAGATATTGAATCACTTATCTTCCTTTTCCAAACTGTATTGCCAAATCAATTAACTTGCCAAAAATATTCAGGTTTATAGGAATAAAGACCCTTGATCTATTGGTTGAGAAGGAGTTGACTCACCTAGGTTTTATTTAATAGTAAATGCTTAGTACTATAACCACAAAGAAACACCACTTATCTGTTTCTGAAACCATAACCCCTATCAAGTAAGCAAGACATAACTAAATGGCATAATTGAAAATTTAATAATCTGTGGAAATATATAAAAATCAATCTCAAAAGGCTAAGAATTTAATAAGTTATATAGGTACAACACAGAATTACTATATTTCATTGATTCATTCTTCCCATTAAAAAGTACTTATGCCCCTAAGAACCAGCAATTATGCTCTAATTTCAGAATTTGAGAATGAATAAGTCTTGTGTTTTCTCTTAAAGCTCTCATGATTATTTCAGAGATAGGAACGTAAAGATCTAATTACAATACTAGATATGAAATGGTATAATTGTGAGAGATATAAATTGTTACAAGATTATAAAAGATACAGTAAAAAATACTGCCATTAGAAGTGTTAAATTGGACCATATGAAATTGAGGATATTTGATGGGTTTTGATATAAAGAAATTGCAACTGTATGTAGCTCAGTCTAATATTATTAGTTCTCATAGTGTCAAAATTGAACTTGATCTTGAAAAATGATATATGGTTGGAATTAGGTTCTGCAGCAAGTGACCTGAATATTATAATGACTTAAACAAGACAGAATGACACTTTTGTCTCTATTAAAGTGACCTTGGAAGTAAGGTCTAGTCTGTACTAGTCTGTTCTGGACTAGTCTGTACTCCACGTTACAAATTCCCGATGACCTTGGCTTCTCCAGATGAACAGTTGCTCTCTGATCCTGGTGTGACCCTCAGCCATCCTATTTCAAACAGCAGGAAGGAGGCAGTGATGAAACAGAGGGCCTAAGGATACACACCCACTGACACTTCAGGAGGGTTTCAGATGTAGACCACAAGACAAACTGCACATATCCTGTTGGCCAGAATCTTAGGACAAGGCTGATTAGCCTCAAGGGGTGTTGGGAAATGTAGTATTTCGTAGGCGGCCATGCACCCACTAATAATTCTAGTATTATGGGAGGAAAGGGATATGGAAATTGAGAATGCACCAGCTTCTTTGCCACTCAAAGGTAGTTTACTAGTTATATGAGAAATGGGAAAGCCCTGGCAGAAAAGGCAAACGATGGAAGAAGTTGTAGTTGAAGCAACAGGTCAGAGAGTAAAGGGCCTTATGTGTTAGGTTCGGTTCGGTTCAGTTCAGTCGCTCAGTCCTATCCGACTCTTTGCGACCCCATGAATTGCAGCACGCCAGGCCTCCCTGTCCATCACCAACTCCCAGAGTTCACTGGACACTGGTATTTATACCATCTTCGATATGTAGCTACTGAAGGATTTTGAACTGGTGACTGAAAGAACAGATTTGCATTTTAGGACAGTCATTCTACAGAAGGACTGGCTAAGGACAAGGGCAAAAGAAAGGACAATTCCTTTTTTTTTTTTTTTGGATACTGGGTTAATTTCGCAAACCCATTGTCTTTAACAATATGGATAAAAAGAATAAAGTAATAACAATATAAAAGACACAATAAGATGTTCAGTTTGTCCCTTTAATTGAATTTAAAAAACAATAAATTTAACTTTAAGCTTAGCGCACAAAGTGTAAAGTAAATGGGATGTCCATGGTTGTAGAACTGCTGTGTAACTTAGATTCTAATATTAGTAGACAGAACTATATTTTAAATGTCTACAAATTAAAAAAAAAAAACCTAAAAATTGAAGCTATCAAAGACATTATTTTATTATATGAAGTATTAATGTCAATGCAGGAGATGTGGGTTCGATCTGGGTCAGAAAGATCCCCTGGAGAAGGAAATGGCAACCCACTCCAGTATTCTTGCCTGGGAAATTCCATGGTCAGAGGAACCTGGTGGGCCACAGTCTGTGGGGTTGCAAAGAGTCAGACACGACTTAGAAACTCAACAACAACAATTAATTTTTAAAGTTTCATTTATTTTTTAAATACAGTGATTTTTGTAAGTGTTTTTGTAAGAATTGTATTTTGCATGGTAAGTCATTCTTTCAAAGTCAAAATTTTAAGAAGTATTATAGTCTAGCTGCTTTATGGTGTAAGAATTTTTTTTTTAAAATTTACACTTGTTTTTAATCCCCTCTTATAACTAGCTGAGGATCAGAAGACCGTGTTGAAGGGGAAAGTGATATAAAACTTGAAGTTATGTTGCTGATAGCTGTTTGGACATTTGGCTTTGTTGTTGTATCTAAAAACCAATACAGTGGTTCATAAAACTGATTGCAGAGCACATTTTAGAACTAATAAAACAAATTGACTATTGATGATGTTCACAGGGCAAATCCAATTACACCGCACAAAGCTTTATATTGCTGTATTTCTTCTGTAATGTTTTCTATTTATTTATTTCAATTTGAAGTTTGGGTAACAAGTTAAAAAAAGATTCAATGTGGGTAGGCCGGGAGTGGCCATAAACTTCAGAATCAGAAGTCCCAAGAAAAATTCTGGGTCTACTCTTTGGATCTCTTGGGGTTTGGGCACATCATTTAAATTCTTTTATTAACAGTACCAAATTTATGAAATGAAATGTATAGCCTTCATTAAGTATTACATGGTATATGCCCACATATTTTATAAACTAGATAATGAAATACAAGTAAATCATTATTAATTTAGACAATGAAAAAAGCTTGTATATAATAACAAAGACCAATTTAAAAAAAACAAAACAAAACAGATTTTGGCACATGCAGACACACACAATCCTTTAGCAATTGTCCTTGTCAGACTTTGCTGTCTGACTCACCTTGCTTTTTCCTAATGACATTTTGGATGAAAAGGATGGATTTTCTTATCATACCTTTCCCAAAATTCTGGCACCACTTCACATGATCATGAAAATATTTTATCTTTCATTGTACCCCTGCTACCTGCTACATGAATGACAAATGCTACAGGGATGGCAATACTGCTGTTTGGAACTGAGAAATATAATTAGCAGATACATACAAAATATTTTAATGACAGCCCCCTTCTGAATGACTACACCTGCCGGACACCATAATAATGAGGCTTGTCTGCCACTTGAACATTGATCAGATGTCCCACTGGGGCTCGAAAAATGTGTGCTTCAGTTGTCATCATAGACCTGGCACAAACCCACATCAGGGATCAGGGACTCCGTGAAATATTCAACAGCTGCTGCTGCACCAAGCAACATTTTGCTTTATTTAATTCCATAGGTTTATTTGCATCCTCTTAATTTTCTTATGCTAGGGATTAATCATTCATGAAAATAATAATTATAAAACTCATTTGAAAGCTTGAAAAAAATCAGGCTTCTTTTGATGGGCATTGCTTTTGAAACAGGAGAAAAAAATAAATTCATGCTTAAAAAACTTAAAAGCTAGATCTTCTAAAATTGGAGTGGCCTCAATTTTTTTCTCCCATAAAATTGGTCATGCTGCTTATCCTGTAGACAACGGCAGGTGAAAAGAAGACGCTGTAAGTAGCTAATTCCAATATTGTATATTTGTAAGAAAATGGAAGCAGTGGGTTTATTCTTTTAGATTAAACTGAGAAGTGAAGTTTAATCAAAAGAGCAAAATGATTTAATGAAAATATAGAAATTTTAGAACTCATTTTGCTAACAAAGATTCATTTCAGAGACTAACACTCTGACATCTGAAGAGTGGATTGTTTAGCATGTGGTTTGAAATTCTCATCCCCATACGAAAAAGTGGATTTCTTCTTTGTATAAACCAAGTTTTTAGAAAGTGTTTCCTTATATTAAGCTCAAAGGAGTTGCCCACTCTGTCGTCTGAAACTGTCATGGTTTGGGGGTGAGGTTCAGAAACTACTTTATTGTCTCTTCAATTTATTTCAATATTTGGAGAGAACTGCCATGTGCGTAACAAGTATATTCTTTACTCAAGTCAACACACAGGGCCTGATCTGTGTTTCTAATTTTGTCACTACTTCACTTCCTGTCCTTAGTTCTGACTCTCTCTCATGTGATTACACTCCACCACGTGATACGACCTACCCTTGTCAGTGAAGTGAAAGTTGCTCAGTCGTGTCTCATTCTTTGTGACCCCATACAGTCCATGGGTTTCTCCAGGCCAGAATCCTGGAGTCGGTAGGCTTTCTCTTCTCCAGGGGATCTTCCCGACCCAGGGATTGAACCCAGATCTCCTGCGTTGCAGGCTGATTCTTTACCAGCTGAGCCATAGTATTAAATTTTTGACTCTCACGATAACAATAACATTTCTGCTTACAAATTTCATTTCACTTATTTTAGTTGTAAAATAACATTTATTTAAAGAGTCATTTCAAAATAATCTACTCACTTTATCTTCACAATAAATTCTCTGAGGTAGGCATTGTTACTCTTAACATACAAATAAGGAAACACTCTCATACCAAGTTGATGATTTTCTAGCAAAATAATAATACATGTATTGTTGAGCTATTGCTTCATGTCAGGTATTAAGCAATGTCTTTTGTGATCTTTAAAAATTCTTTGAATTAGGAGTTATTAATAGCCTCATAATAGCATTGGCAGAGGGAGTCACAAAGTGGTTAAGACCTCCCCAGTGTCACAGATAGTAATCAGGAGACTCATAGCCATCTAAACAGTAGTAGTGGAATTTTCATAAGCAACTTACAAGAGCCCAGCTTCATCTGTGTCAAGTACTGTATTAGAACCTGGAGGTGTATAAATTTAAAATATTATGTTTCTTCGATAAAGGTACTTTAGCATGAAAAGTAAAGATGTATGCACATAAGTAAATGCAATGAAAAATTGCAAGGTCCATAAGAGGTGAATGCACGTTTTAAGATTGTAATGCTAATGGTGTAATAGAAATTGGCACTCAGTTTTACTTTACTGATATGGGTCAGATGAGGGTTTCAAAGAAACATGAACCCCTGATGTTGGAAGATATGTTGGTATTATCTTTGCAGGCAGGCAGTCAACTTAAAGACAGGTACAGAATTTTCTGTTCAAAACCGAGGAATTGTGAAACATGAAATGAGGGTGAAATTACAAACAATTCTATGCCTCCTGCATATGTTATGGGTGGACCATACATGGAAAATGAAGGTGAGCTACACTGAAATCAGATAAAAGGCTGAGGTAGGAATTAAATCATAAAAAGCCTTCTCAACTAGGCCCATGAGTCAGAGATTATTCATTTGAAATATTTAAGCAAAAGAAACAAGATTATTTATTCAATATCATGTATTCATATTTATTCAGTTAAAATTATTGAGCATATAAATCCTGCCAAGTGCTAGGGAAATCAGTAAGGACAAAAACCAAAACCAGATAAAACCTTGAATTCATGGAGTTTATTTCTGATCAGCTTTTTAGTAAGGTAGTTTTACAAATAATGTGGAGCTCATAATGTGAGGGAAAATACTGAAGGCAGAAATGTAAATTTGAAGCTACTGAAAATTTTCAGATGAAAAAAAAAACCTACAGATATGAATTTAAGTAAGGATGTTTTTAGTAAGGATGAATAGAAGGTTGTATGTAGTTGAAATTTGCAAGATTGGTGACCCATAAGATCTGAGGCTAACTGAGAATGAAAAGTATTTTAATTGGGTTTGACTCTAAACCTATGTTTATCTGTATTCCTTTTATTTTTCTAATTTGATTTAAAATCACTTTGAAATGGATGGGTAGAAACATAGAATCTCTTCACAAATTACTAAACTTTTCTTTCTCCATGAAGATATTTATACATTAATCTACAACTTATGCTGTCTTTGTTCCTACAGCTAGACAAATTTGTATTTCATCACAAAACCAGAAGGTCTGCTGAGTTAAATTGAGATTCTATACATCCCACTCACATTCAAGGGAAAAAGATCACAAAGGGGCAAAGATGCTCGGAGCTGTTGATCCTCGCCCACCCTGAGCCTGAGCATGTCCACTAGAGTTGTTTCACGTGGGGGAGTGCGCTAGAAAGGTAGGGAGAATGCCCTGCGATTACTCACTGTGAGATTTCTATACATATTACTTTGATTAGTTGTATACACTCGTGTGACTTCAACCATTGCCCTCTTCATATTATCCAATATATTCCAACTCAAAATCACTCCCCAGATTCAAGCTAACTTTTCACATTGCTGCTTATTTTATTATTTGGGTGTTCTCAGATCAGATCAGATCAGATTAGTCGCTCAGTTGTGTCCGACTCTTAGCAACCCCATGGACTGCAGCCTTCCAGGCTCCTCCGTCCATGGGATTTTCCAGGCAAGAGTACTGAAGTGGGGTGCCAAGGTTTCCTAAATCTTAGGCTGAATTTCCTCTGGAATTCTTGAAAGTAAAAGTATTTTCCATCTGGAAGAATTAGATATTGCCTTCTTGGTGGTAAAGGGTGACCAAACTAAAACAAATTTCCATTTCTATTTCAATTCTATGTCTTTCAGTATTTAGATATTCTGCTTTGCTATGCTAAAAATTTATATAAAAATTAAAAATAATATATTGTGTAAATACATTGAAGTTTGGAGATAAATTTGTCAAGAAGTTACTATGCCAAAGGTCATTCAACCCAATAAAACTGATGCTTGAACATCAAGGTTATGGGTACCAAGCCTCTGTGCTGTGCTTAGTTGCTCGGTTGTATCTGACTCTTTGTGACCACATGGACTGTAGCCTGCCAGGATCCTCTATCCATGGGGTTCTCCAGGGACAAATACTGGAGTGGGTTGCCATGCCCTCCTCCTGAGGATCTTCCCAACCCACGGATCAAACCCAGGTCTCCCACATTGCAGGCAGATTCTTTACCATCTGAGATTCCAGGGAAGGCCACCAGCCCTCTTGGCTGTCAAAAACCCAGCTATAACTTATGGGCCCTCTGTGTAAGCTGTTCCTCTGTATTCATGATTCCTTTGTATCCAAATTTCCTGCATCTGTAAATTCAAGCAACTTAAGAAGCTGTAAAGGAGTATTTATTTTTTTAAAAGAAAAAAAGAAATTCATGTGTAAATAGTTCCATGCAGTTCAAACTTCTGGTGTTCAAGGATCAACCATATTTCTTTTTGCAAATAAAAGCAAAAATAGCATTCAGTCTTCTTACTAACAAGTGATATTATTTTGGTAAACACTTTCTCCAGTAAACATTTCCTCCAGTAAACATTTCCCAGGCATACATTTTCTGTGGCACATTGCATGAAGAAGTTGCGGATTCTATAATATTGGTAATGTGATTGTGACATTACAGTAGGCTCATATGCAGATAGCAAAGCTTACTTGGAGACTCTAGCTAATTTTCCATTCCAAAAAATAAAGATTCACTTCATCATAACAAGGCAAACAACAACAACAAATCTTGTCTATTACACAAGTAGTAAAGAAAAGGGAAGTATCTTTAATATAGGCAATATCCAATGATCTTACATTATATGGGGAGGAAAGTATGGCTTTTAACCTACCAGAGATGGGTAATGTAATGTGTCACTTAAGCTAAAATGTAGTTTTTCTGTAACATTATTTAATATGTCTCAAAATCATTTTTCCTGCCTCCTTTTGTTTTCTTTATTTATAGTTTGGGACACAGAAGGCAAATATCAGCAGGAAATCTCCAAGAGGATTTATCATGTGTAAATACATCTGAAAGAATTAACAATAATTACAGTCTTCAACCATTGTTATTTCCCACAGCAGTAATTCCTGATTTCTCTTACCTATATAAAAGTTTCATAATTCTTGACTGTCATAAAAATTTATATTTAGATGGATATCAGCTTAACATTATAGCAAATAATTGCTCTTTTTAATATGTAGTGCATGATAAGAAAATCTAATACAGGGAATCTTCCTCTTATGATAGTGCAGGATCAAATTTTTAGTCTCACTTGAGAGTTTTTCTTAACCTAATTAACTAGTAAAAGAAGGAGGAGAAGATGGAGGAAAAATAAGGATTTTAGGACCCCAATAAAAAAAATTGTGTATCCTTTAGCTTCTCTTACTAGCAAAGAAATGATGATTCCCATGGCATAAACATGAATGGTCAAAAATTTAAGTTCAACTAATTCACTTTAATGTCACTTATTTCAAATAATTTCATGCTTAAAGATAAATTTTGATGTATGATGTCATTTGTTTATTTTTCCAATAGAATATTGTACTATTTCTTCACCTTTAAAAGCAAGCTGGCACTTCAACAAGTAGACAATGGGAAAAAGGAGTTTCTGCAGATTAAGACTCCAGACAGAGCAAATGTGTGTGACCAATTGCTTTAGTAAACCATTATTTCATGTCTATTTAAGAGCATATGAAAGTCAATTACATGATTAGAGAATAGTGAATAAGCTACTCAGAATGAATGGATATGGACATAGAATTGTTAGAATTTTTATATTGAGCCCTTGGAGAATAGTAACATTTGCAATTAAAAATAATTTAAGAGGTGATCTAAAAAGTGGAAACAGCCCAGGGTCACATACATACGGGAAAAGCTTGGACCGCAATCCAGATTTTTTCCTAATTGTTGAGTGAATCTTTAAAATTAACTGATCTTTATTTTTTTTTTTTTTTTGGCCCTAAAGAATATATATTATTATGACTTGTCTTTTCCTAATGCTTATGAAATAAGACAATTTTCAGCAATTCTTATTCTTAATATATAAATGATACATTTTAGATTTTCTATTAAATTTTCTTTCTTATTTATTATCATAGAAAAAGAGAAACAGAATCAAAGCACCCTGTATTATTCATTATATCTTAATATTTTATTTTTCTTTAGATTTTAGTTTGGGAAAAAAGGAGACTTTGGAAAGGTAAGCATACAGAAAGTGCAGTTTTATATTAAGATAAAAGTTATATAAACTAATTTAATACAATAAACATATATGCTCTATATACATAATCACTTTGGAACTATGTTTTCTAAAACATTTTCTAATTATATACTATTTGTGTTTTTGGCATTCTCAGTAATTCTAAAACATGTTTCTTCTATTAATAAATATTGAGTTCAGTTCAATTGCTCAGTCATGTCTGACTCTTTGTGAGCCCACGGACGGCAGCACACCAGGCCTCCCTGTCCATCACCAACTCCCGGAGTTTACTCAAACTCATGTCCATTGAGTCCGTGATGCCATCCAACCATCTCATCCTCTGTCATCCCCTTCTCCCACCGTCAATCTATCCCAGCATCAGGATCTTTTCAAGTGAGTCAGTTCTCATTAGGTGGCCAAAGTATTGGAGTTTCAGCTTCAGCATCAGTCCTTCGAATGAAAATTCAGGACTGATTTCCTTTAGGAAGGACTGGCTGGATCTCCCTGCAGTCCAAGGGACTCTCAGGAATCTTCTCCAGCACCATGATTCAAAAGCATCAATTCTTTAGTGCTCAGCTTTCTTTATAGCTGAACTCTCATATCCATAAATGACTACTGGAAAAACCATAGCCTTGACTAAATGGACCTTTGTTGGCAAAGTCATGTCTCTGCTTTTTAATATGCTGTCTAGGTTGGTCATAACTTTCCTTCCAAGGAGTAAGTCTCTTTTAATTTCATGGCTGCAGTCACCATCTGCAGTGATTTTGGAGCCCTGAAAAACAAAGTCTCTCACTGTTTCCCCATCTATTTGCCATGAAGTGATGGGACCAGATGCCATTAATCTTAGTTTTCTGAAAATTAAGCTGTAAGCCAAGTTTTTCCCTCTCCTATTTCACTTTTATTGAGTCTCTTTAGTTCTTCTTCACATTCTGCCATAAGGGTGGTGTCATCTGCAAATCTGAGGTTATTGATATTTGTCACAGCAGTCTTGATTCCAGTTTGTACTTCATCCAGCCCAGCATTTCTCACGATCTACTCTGCATATAAGTTAAATATAAGCAGGGTGACAGTATACAGCCTTGAAATACTCCTTTTCCTATTTGGAACCAATCTGTTGTTCCATGTCCAGTTAACTATTGCTTCCTGACCTGCATACAGATTTCTCAAGAGGCAGGTCAGGTGGTCTGGTATTCCTATCTCTTTCAGAATTCTACAATATATTTCTTCTATTAATAAATGTAAGTCTATGTTTTGGTAGGGGACAAAAAATTTTCTAGATGTATTTGCTGTATAGATGACAAGTGAAAAAACACTGTACTAATAGATTCAAAATAATTGCTCTTCATTAAAATTTTCAAATACCAAGTATTCTAGAAACTTCCCACTTTTTGCTTCTCAATAGTGGTCAGCACACACACTTCTTTAAAGCTCTTGGTTGAGAAATATAAGGAAGAATAGGCAGGGCGTCTGCTAGACATTGTTGAATTATATTCACAAAATTCATTTGGTGAACAACAAAAAGCTTTTATTTTGTTCACAAGTTGATGGATCAGTAGGGCAGATCTGCCAGTGTGGTGCTCAGCCAGCTTGTGGGTCGTCCTTGACTGGTACACATCATGTCTATTGGTCATGAAGGTTTACTTGGACGGGTTCAAGTTATTTACCAAGGTTTCCCTTGGTAAATAATAGTGAGTGAGTGGAATATGAAAATTCCTTGGGATTGAGTATGGGAAACAGACAGTTACTACCACTACATACGTGGCCAAAACAAGCCAAGACTAGCCAACATTAGAAAGATCGGGGGGTCGGGGGGGGGGGGGAGTGCACTTCTTGACAAGAGAAGCTAATTTTAAAAAATTGAAAATTTGCTAAAGTTTATGGATGGTGGGCTGCCGTCTATGGGGTTGCACAGAGTCAGACATGACTGAAGTGACTTAGCAGCAGCAGCAGCAGGGATGATATATGCTATCTTCTGAAAGTTTATATTTGCTTTTCAGTTATAGCAGAATTTCTCAATCTCAGTCCTTTTGGCATTTGGGCACAAATAATTCTTTGTGTGATCCACACAATCAAAGGCTTTGGCATAGTTAGTAAGGAGAAATAGATGTTTTTCTGGAACTCTCTTGCTTTTTCCATGATCCAGTGGATGTTGGCAATTTGGTCTCTGGTTCCTCTGCCTTTTCTAAAACCAGCTTGAACATCTGGAATTTCATGGTTCACGTATTGCTGAAGCCTGGCTTGGAGAATTTTGAGCATTACTTTACTAACATGTGAGATGAGTGCAATTGTGCAGTAGCTTGAACTTTCTTTGGCATTGCCTTTCTTTGGGATTGGAATGAAAAGCGACCTTTTCCAGTCCTGTGGCCACTGCTGAGTTTTCCAAATTTGCTGGCATATTGAGTGCAGCACTTTCACAGCATCATCTTTCAGGATTTGAAATAGCTCAATAAGAATTCTGTCACCTCCACTAGCTTTGTTCGTAGTGATGCTTTCTAAGACCCACTTGACTTCACATTCCAGGACGTCTGGCTCTAGGTCAGTGATGACACCATCATGATTTTCTTGGTCGTGAAGCTCTTTTTTGTACAGTTCCTCTGTGTATTCTTGCCACCTCTTCTTAATATCTTCTGCTTCTGTTAGGTCCATATGATTTCTGTCCTTTATCGAGCCCATCTTTGCATGAAATGTTCCTTTGGTATCTCTAATTTTCTTGAAGAGATCTCTAGTCTTTCCCATTCTGTTGTTTTCCTCTATTTCTTTGCATTGATCGCTGAGGAAGGCTTTCTTATCTCTCCTTGCTATTCTTTGGAACTCTGAATTCAGATGCTTATATCTTTCCTTTTCTTCTTTGCTTTTCATTTCTCTTCTTTTCACAGCTAATTGTAAGGCCTCCTCAGACAGCCATTTTGCTTTTTTGCATTTCTTTTCCATGGGGATGGTCTTGATCCCTGTCTCCTGTACAATGTCACAAACCACATTCCATAGTTCATCAGGCACCTCTATCAGATAGAGTCCCTTAAATCTATTTCTCACTTCCACTGTAAAGTCATAGGGATTTGATTTAGGTCATACCTGAATGGTCTAGTCATTTTCCCCACTTTCTTCAATTTAAGCCTGAATTTGGCAATAAGGAGTTCATGATCTGAGCCACAGTCAGCTCCTGGTCTTGTTTTTGCTGACTGTATAGAGCTTCTCCCAGAGAAGGCACTGGCACCCCACTCCAGTACTCTTGCCTGGAAAATAGCATGGACGGAAGGCCTGGTGGGCTGCAGTCCATGGGGTCACTAAGAGTTGGACACGACTGAGCAACTTCACTTTCACTCTTCACTTTTATGCACTGGAGAAGGAAATGGCAACCCAATCCAGGGTTGTTGCTTGGAGAACCCCAGGGACACAGGAGCCTGGTGGGCTGCCATCTATGGGGTCGCACAGAGTCAGACATGACTGAAGCACCTTAGCAGCAGCAGCAGCATAGTTTCCCCATCTTTGGCTGCAAAGAATATAATAAGTTTGATTTCGGTCTTGACCATCTGGTGATGTCCATGTGTAGAGTCTTCTCTTGCGTAGTTGGAAGAGGGTGTTTGCTATTCAACCAGTCCATCCTAAAGGAGATCAGTCCTGGGTGTTCATTGGAAGGACTGATGCTAAAGCAGGGTGACAGTATACTCCCTTGAAATACTCCTTTTCCTATTTGGAAAAGGAGTATTCCTATTCAGCTAAAGCTGAAACTCCAACTTGGCCACCCGTGTGAAGAGTTGACTCATTTGAAAAACCGTGATGCTGGGAGGGATAGGGGGCAGGAGGAGAAGGGGATGACACAGGATGAGATGGCTGGATCACATCACGGAATCAATGGACATGAGTTTGGGTGAACTCTAGGAGTTGGTGATGGACAGGGAGGCCTGGCGTGCTGCAATTCATGGGGTCACAAAGAGTCGGACATGACTGAGCAACTGAACTAAACTGAACTGAATTCTTTTGTGTTCAGGTTGGGGAAGAGAGTGTACATCATGAGTCGTTTACCTCTGCCTCTGTCTCTGTCCTCTACCCATTAGATGCTAGGAGCCATCGTTTACATCTGTCTCTGCCCTCTACCCATTAGATGCTAGGAGCCTCCCCCGGGCGAAGGCCATTGGTTGCTCCAATTGTAGCAACCAATGTCTATTTACATTTCTAATAGTTCTCTGGGAGGGAAAATTACCCCAGTTGAGAACCAATAAATTAGAATATAGGCCTGAAACAAACATTTTATAAGTGACATTTAAAATGCATTTATAGTTTGAAATAATAATAATTAAATTAACAATTACTACTCTAAAATATATGACAAGTACTATATAGAACATTTTTCTAAATGTCATTCACTAATGTTGTATGTGTTAGCTCTAAGATCCTGGCATTCAGGCCTATCACTTCACGGCAAATAAAAGAGGAAAAAGTAGAAACACTGACAGATTTTATTTTCTTGGGCTCCAAAATCAATGCAGACAGTGACTGCAGCCATGAAATTAAAAGCTGCTTGTTTCTTGGAACAAAAGCTATGACAAACCTAGGCAGTGTATTAAAAAATAGAGACATCACTTTGGCAACAAAGGTCCATATAGTCAAAGCTATGGTTTTTCTAGCAGTCATGTACTGATGGGAGAGTTGGACCATAAAAAAGGCTGAGCACCAAAGAATTGATGCTTTTGCATCGTGGTGTTGGGGAAGACTCTTGAGAGTCCCTTGGACCTCAAGGAGATCAAACCAATCAATCGTAAAGGAAATCAATCTTAAATATTCATTGGAAGAACTGATGCTGAAGCTGAAACTCCAATACTTTGGCCACCTGATGCGAAGAACTGACTCATTTGAAAAGACCCTGATGCTGGGAAAGATTGAAAGCAGGAGGAGAAGGGGACAACAGAGGATGAAATGGTTGGATGGCATCACCGTCTCAGTGGACATGAGTTTGAGTTGACGATGGACAGGGAGGCTTGGCATGCTGCAGTCCATGGGGTCGCAAAGAGTCAGACATGACTGAGTGACTGAACTGAATGATTCGTTGGAAGGACTGATGCTGAAGCTAAAGCTTCAATACTCTGGCCGCTTGATGGGAAGAGCTGACTCATTGGAAAAGACTCTGATATTGTGAAAGACTGAAGGCAGCAGGAGATGGGGGTGACAGAGGGGAGATGGTTGGAAGGCATCACCGAAGAAGTGAACATGAATCTGAGCAAACTCCAGCAGATAATGAAGGCCCGGGAAGCCTGCTGTGCTGCAGTCTTTGGGGCCACAAAGAGTCAGACATGACTTCCTAAACCTAACTTAAATAAATAAATAATAAACAGAAAATCAAAAATAAAAATTATGGGGGCGCAGGTTTCAGGGTGAAGGGGTGCATACACCCTAACCCTAGGCAAAATAAATAAGTAATAAAAATTAAAATTTGGGGTCCTGGATTTTGGGGGTGTTGGGGTACAAGCACCCTAACGCTAAACCTAACTTAAATAAATAATAAACCAAAAATCAAAAATTAAAATTCGGTGGGCGTGGGTTCGGGGTGAAGGGGTGCATGAACCCTAACCCTAGACAAAATAAATAAGTAAGGAAAAATTAAAATTTGGGGTCCTGGATTTTGGGGGTATTGGGATACAAGCACCCTAATGCTAAACCTAACTTAAGTAAATAATAAACCAAAAATCAAAAATTAAAATTCGGGGGGCGCTTGGTTTTGAAGTTAGGGGTGCACGCACCCTTACTCTAACCCTAACACTAAGCTAAATAAATAATGAAAAATAAAAATTTGTGGGGCATGGATTTGGGAGGTGTGGGGGTACACGCTCCCTCTCCTTAACCCTAACTTAAATAAATAAATAATAAATAATCAAAAATTAAAATTGGGGGGACGCAGATTTCAGGGAGAGGGGATGCATGCGCACTATCCCTAAACCTAAGCAAATAAATAAATAATGAAACATTAAAATTTGGGGGGCATGGATTTTGGGGTGTGGGAGTACACGAACTCTAACCCTAAGCCTAAATTAAATAAATAAAAAATAAATAAATAATGAAAAATTAAATATGGGGGGTGCCTGGATTCGGGTGAGTGGGTGTATGCACCCTAACTCTAACCCTAACTCTAAGCTAAATAAATAATGAAAAATAAAAATTTGGGGGGCGTGGATTTTGGGGGTGTGGGGCTCCTCGCACCCTAACACTAATCCTAAATTAAATAAATAAATATTAAACAAAAAATCAAAATAAACATGTTGGGGGCGCGGGTTTCGGGGTGCAGAGGTGTACACACCCTAACCCTGGGCAAAATAAATAAGTAATGAAAAATTAAAATTTGGGGTCCTGGATTTTTGGGGTGTTGGTGTTCAAACTCCCTAACGCTAAACCTAACTTAAATAACAAAACCAAAAATCAAAAATAAATATTTGGGGGGCGCGGGTTTCAGGGTGAAGGGGTGCACACACCCTAACCCTAGGCAAAATAAATAAGAAATGAAAAATAAAAATTTGGGGTCCTAGATTTTGGGGGTGTTGGGGTACAAGCACCCAAACGCTAAACCTAACTTAAATAAATAATAAGCCAAAAATCAAAAATTAAAATTTGGGGGGCGTGAGTTTCAGGGTGAGGGGTGCATGCACCCTAACCCTCAGCAAAATAAATAAATAATGAAAAAGTAAAATTTGAGGGGAGAAGATTTTGGGGGTGTGGGGCATTTCACACCCTAACACTAAACCTAACTTAAATAATAAACAAAAATCAAAAATAAAAATTTTGGGGGCACGGGTTTCGGGGTCAAGGGGTGCACGCACCCTAACCCTAGGCAAAATAAATAAGTAATGAAAAATTAAAATTTGGGGTCCTCGATTTTGGGGGTGTTGGGGTACAAGCACCCTAATGCTAAACCTAACTTAAATAATAAACCAAAAATCAAAAATTAAAATTCGGGGGGCGCTTGGTTTTGAAGTTAGGGGTGCACGCACCCTAACTCTAACCCTAACCCTAAGTTGAATAAATAATGAAAAATAAAAATTTGCGGGGCGTGGATTTTGGAGGTGTGGTGGTACACGCTCCCTAACCTTAACCCTAACTTAAAAAAATAAATAATAAATAATTAAAAGTTAAAATTGCGTGGGCGTGGGTTTCAGGGAGAGGGGTGCATGCACACTATCCTTAAATCTAAGCAAAATAAATAAATAATGAAACATTAAAATTTGGGGGGCGTGGATTTTGGGGTGTGGGAGTACACGAATTGTAACCTTAAAACTAACTTATATAAATAAATAATTAATAAATACATAATAAAAAATTAAATATGTGGGGGGTGCCTGGTTTCGGGTGAGTGCGTGCATGCACCCTAACACTAACCCTAACTCTAAGCTAAATAAATAATGAAAAATAAAAATTTGGTGGGTGGGGATTTTGGGGGTGTGTGGCTCCTCGCACCCTAACACTAAACCTAACTTAAATAAATAAATAATAAACAAAAAACCAAAAATAAAAATTTGGGGGGCACGGGTTTTGGAGTGAAGGAGTGCACGCACCCTAACCCTAGGCAAAATAAATAAGTAATGAAAAATTAAAATTTTGGGTCCTGGATTTTGGGGGTGTTGGGGTACAAGCACCCTAATGCTAAACCTAACTTAAATATATAATAAACCAAAAATCAAAAAATAAAATTTCGGGGCACGAGTTTCGGGGTGAGGGGTGCACGCACCCTAACCCTAAGCAAAATAAATACATAATGAAAAAGTAAAAATTGGGGGGCATGGATTTTGGGGGTGTGGGGTTACACGCACCCTAAAACTAAATCTAAATAAATAATTGATAAAGAAAAAAAGAATAATTAAAATTTGGGGGTTGTGGATTTTGGGAGTGTGGGGGTACATGCACCCTAACCTAACCCTAACTTAAATAAATAAATAAATAATGAATACATAATAAAAAATTCATATTTGGGGGGCGCTGGTTTCGGGGTGTGGGCGTACAAGCACACTAACCCTAAAGCTAACCTTAACCCTAAGCTACATAAATAATGAAAAATTAAAGTTTGCGGGAAGTGGTTTTGGGGGTGTGGGGTTACACGCACCCTAACCCTAAATCTAACTTAAACAAATAAATAAATAACGAAAAAATTAATATTTGGGGAGTGTGGATTTTGAGGGTGTGGGGGGGTATACTCACCCTAACCCGAACTGAATTAAACAATAAATAAATAAATAATGAAAAATTAAAATTCGGGGGGCGATTGGTTTTGAATTTAAGGGTGCACACACCCTAACTCTAACCCTAACCCTCAGCTAAATAAATAATGAAAGATAAAAATTTGTGGGGCATGGATTTTGGAGGTATGGGGGTACACGCTCCCTATCCTTCACCCTAACTTAAATAAAAATATAATAAATAATCAAAAATTAAAATTGGGGGGGCGCGGGTTTCAGGGAGAGGGGGTCTACACACACTATCCCTAAAACCTAGCAAAATAAATAAATAATGAAATATTAAAATTAGGGGGGCAAGGATTTTGGGGTGTGGGAGTACACGAACTCTAACCCTAACCCTAACTTATATAAATAAATAATAAATAAATAAGTAATGAAAAATTTAATATGGGGGGTGCCTGGTTTCGGGTGAGTGGGTGCATGCACCCTAACTCTAACCCAAACTCTAAGCTAAATAAATAATGAAAAATAAAAATTTGGGGGGCGTGGATTTTGGGGGTGTGGTGCTCCTCGCACCCTAACACTAAACCTAACTTAAATAAATAAATAATAAACAAAAAACCAAAAATAAAAATTTTGGGGGTGTGGGTTTCGGGGTGAAGGGGTGCACGCACCATAACCCTAGGCAAAATAAATAAGTAATGAAAAATTAAAATTTGGGGTCCTGGATTTTGGGGGTGTTGGGGTACAAGCACCCTAATGCTAAACCTAACTTAAATAAATATTAAATCAAAAATTAAAATTTGGGGCACGAGTTTCGGGGTAAGGGGTGCACACAACCTAACCCTAAGCAAAATAAACACATAATGAAAAAGTAAAAATTGGGGGGGGCGTGGATTTTGGGGGTGTGGGGGTACTTGCACTCTAACACTAAACCTAAATAAATAATTAATAAAGAAAAAAAGAATAATTAAATTTGGGGGTTGTGGACTTTGGGAGTGTGGGGGTACATGCACCATAACCTAAACCTAACTTCAATAAATAAATAAATAATGAATACATAATGAAAACTTAATATTTGGGGGGCGCTGGTTTCGGGGTGTGGGGGTACACGCACCCTAACCCTAAAGCTAACCTTAACCCTAAGCTAAATAAATAATGAAAAATTAAAGTTTGCAGGGAGTGGTTTTGAGGGTGTGGGGGTATACGCACCCAAACCCTAAACCTAACTTAAATAAATAAATAAATAACAACAAAATTAAAATTTGGGGAGCGTGGATTTTGGGGGTGTTGGGGGTACACTCAATCTAACCCGAACTGAAATTAATAAATAAATAAATAATGAACAATTAAAATTCGGGGGGCGCTTGGTTTTGTGATTGCAGTCAGTGGGACTTATCAGGCCCTGCCCAACTCCACATGCCATCTCGCTCTCCTCCTTTTCTGCCTCGGCCCAAACTGTACCTTCCAGTAACATCCACCATATAATATAACTTGGGGAGATTCATCCCTCTTTCTGACAGCACTTCCCATGTAGTGTCACATGCCAAATGAACTCAGGTGGTTTCATATCTGTCTTTGGGAGGTCTCAGGGTCCCTCCGAAGCATCCCACAGTTAGCTAGACGTCAAGTATTTAAGCAGGCTTGTGCAGAGATATGGGAGAAGTCAATGGCACCCCCACTCCAGTAAGTCTTCTTGCCTGGAAAATCCCATGGCCCTTGGAGCCTGGTAGGCTGCCGTCCATGGGGTCGCTGAGAGTCACACCTGACTCCGCGACTTCCCTTTCACTTTTCACTTTCATGCATTGGAGGAGGAAATGGTAACCCACTCTAGGGTTCTTTCCTGGGGAATCTCAGGAACGGCGGGGCCTGGTGGGCTGCCATCTATGGGGTCGCACAGAGTCGAATACGGCTGTAGCGACTAAGCAGCAGCAGCAGTGCAGAGATATCAAAAGGGTTGACAACAGTCAGGTAGGATCACAGAAGTCACCGTGAAACAATCCTTCTCCACTTAGCCAAAGCTAACAAAAGATTTCTGTTCTAGGGCAACCTAGAACACATCACTTAAGAGGTCGAGAAACTTAAAATCCATTAGCAAAGGCAACTGCTAAATCCATTAGCAAAGGCAACATCTCAAGACAATTTGTGTTAGGCACAAAACACTTTTCTGGGGGTCCGCTTTCCGTGCAACTTCCTTATCCCATTCTGTACCCATTCCTTCGTTTCTCCCATCCTGAAAGTGCCACTTCTAAGACAGAACTACTTCGGTTTCCTTCATAAAATGTGATTTCATGCCACATACATTCTTTTAATATCTAGTCATTCATTTCCCTTAAGCAACCAAGAACTGACTTTGATACTGGCAATCTATAGATTGGGGAACATACGTACAGAGATAATACCCCCCGCCTCTCCAAGAACAACAAAAACAAAAAACAAACACACAAAATTTGATTTCTTACACTGAAAATGTCAGGATGGCACACTGAACATGTCAGGGGTGGTCACAGGTGCAAGGGGCAGTCCCTAATTAGGGGCGGGCACAGTTGCAAGGTGGGGGCCCTAATTAGGGGCCGGCACAGGTGCAAGGAGTCGGCCTTAATTAGGGGTGGGCAGAGGTGCATGGGATGGGCCCTACATAGGGGCGGGCACAGGTGCATGGGCAGGCTCTAATTAGGGTCAGGCACAGTTGCAAGGTGGGGGCCCTAATTAGGGGCCGGCACAGGTGCAAGGGGTCGGCCTTAATTAGGGGTGGGCAGAGGTGTATGGGCCGGGCCCCTAATTAGGGGGGGCCACAGGTGCAAGGTGCCAGCCCTAATTAGGGGCGGGCACAGGTAACAGGGGCCGGACCCAATAGAGGCGGGCACAGGTGCAAGATGCGTGCCCTAATTAGGGGTGGGCACAGGTGCAAGGGGCGGGCCCTAATTAGGGGCTGGCACAGGTGCAAGGGGAGGGACCTAATTAGGGGCGGGCACAGGTGCAGGGGGCCAGCCCTACTTAGCGGCGGGCACAGGTGCAGGGGGCCGGCCCTGATTAGGGGCGGGCAGAGGTGCACGGGGCGGGCCCTCATTTGGGGCGGGCACAGGTGCAGGGGGCCGGCCCTACATAGGGGAGGCACAGGTGCAGGGGGCCGGCCCTACTTAGGGGTGGGCACACAGGCAGGGGGCGGGCCTTAATTAGGGGCTGGCACAGTTGCAGGGGGCCGGTGCTAATTACGGGCGGGCAGAGGTGCATGGGCCGGGCAATAATTAGGGGCGGGAACAGGTGCAAGGGGCCGGCCCTAATTAGGGGCGTGTACAGGTTCAGGGGGCGGGCACTAATTACGGGCGGGCACAGGTGCAAGGGGTCAGCCCTAATGAGGGGCGGGCACAGGTGCATGGGGCGGGCCCTATTTAGGGGCGGGCACAGGTGCAAGGGGCGTCCCTAATTAGGGCCGGCACAGGTGCAGGGGGCAGGCCCTAAGTAGAGGCAGGCAGAGGTTCAAGTGTCCGACCCAATTTAAAGGCGGGCACAGGTGCAGGGGGCGGGCCTTAAGTAGGGGCGGGCACAGGTGCAGGGGGCCGGCCCTAAGTAAGAGCGGGCACAAGTGCAGGGGGCCGGCCCTAATTAGGGGCGGGCACAGGTGTGGGGGGCGGCCCTAATTAGGGGCGGGCACAGGTGCAGAGGGCGGGCCATAATTAGGGGCGGACACAGGTGCAGGGGGCCGGCCCTGATTAGGGGCGGGCACAGGTGCAGGGGTCCGGACTTAATTAGGGGCAGGCACAGGTGCAGAGGGTGTGCTTTAATTAGGGGCGGGCACAGGGGCAAGGGGGCCGGCCCTAATTAGGGGTGGGCACAGGTGCAAGGGGCGGGCACTAATTAGGGGCCGGCACAGGTGCAAGGGGCCGACCCTAATTAGGAGCGGGCAGAGGTGCAAGGGCCTGGCCCTAGTTAAGGTCGGGCACAGGTGCAGGAGGCGGGCCCTAATTAGGGGCGGGCACAGGTGCAGGGGGGCCCGCCCTAATTATGGGCGGGCACAGGTGCAGGGAGCGGTCCCTAATTAGAGGCGGGCACAGGTGCAGGAGGCCGGCCCTAATTTGGGGCAGGCACAGGTGCAAGGGGCGGGCCCTAATTGGGGGGGTCATAGGTGCAAGGTGGGGAAGGCAATGGCACCCCACCCCCAGTACTCTTGCCTGGAAAATCCCATGGATGGAGGAGCCTGGTGGGCTCAAGTCCATGGGGTCGCTAAGAGTCGGACACGACTGAGCGACTTCACTTTGACTTTTCACTTTCATGCATTGGAAAAGGAAATGGCAACCCACTCCAGTGTTCTTGCCTGGAGAATCCCAGGGACGGGGGAGCCTGGTGAGCTTCTGTCTATGGGGTCTCACAGAGTCGGACACGACTGAAGCGACTTAGCAGCAGCAGCAGCAGCAGGTGCAAGGGGCCGGCCCTAAATAGGGGCGGGCACAGGTGCAGGGGGAAGGACCTACTTAGCGGCGGGCACAGGTGCAGGGGGCCGGCCCGAATTAGGGGGCGGGCACAGGTGCAGGGGGTGGGCCCTAATTAGGGGTGGGCACAGGTGCAGGGGGCCGGCCAAACTTAGCGGCGGGCACAGGTACAGGGGGCCGGCCCTAATTAGGGGCGGGCACAGGTGCAGGGGGCGGGCCATAATTAGGGGCGGGCACAGGTGAAGGGTGCCGGCCCTACTTAGGGGAGGGCAAACATGCAGGGGTGGGCCCTAATTAGGGGCTGGCACAGTTGCAGGGGACCGGCGCTAATTACGGGCGGGCAGAGGTGCATGGGCCGGGCAATAATTAGGGGCGGGAACAGGTACAAGGGGCCGGCCCTAATTAGGGGCGTGTACAGGTTCAGGGGGCGGGCACTAATTAAGGGCGGGCACAGGTGCAAGGGGTCGGCCCTAATTAGGGGCGGGCACAGGTGTATGGTGTGGGCCCTATTTAGGGGCTGGCACAGGTGCAAGGGGCATCCCTAATTAGGGGCCGGCACAGGTGCAAGGGGCCGGCCCTAATTAGGGGCAGACACACGTGCAAGGGGCCTGCCCTAATTAGGGGAGGGCACAGATGCAAGGGACGGGGCCTAATTAGGGGCGTGCAGAGGTGCATGGGCCAGGCCCTAATTAGGGGCGGGCACAGTTGCAAGAGGCCGGCGCTAATTCCGGGCGGGCAGAGGTGCATGGGCCGGAACCTAATTAGGGTCGGGCACCGGTGCAAGGGGCCAGCGCTAATTAGGGCGGGCAGAGGTGCAAGGGCCGGACTGAATTAGCGTCGGGCACAGATTCAAGGGGCTGGCTCTAATTAGGGGTGGGCAGAGGTGCATGGTCCGGGCCATAATGAGGGGCGGGCACAGTTGCAAGGGGCCGGCCCTAATTCGAGGCGGGCAGAGGTAAATGTGCCAGGCCCTAATTAGGGGTGGGCACAGGTGCAAGGGGCCGGTCCTAATTAGGGGCGGGCAGAGGTGAATGGGCCGGGACCTAAATAGGGGCGGGCACAGCTTCAAGGGGCCGGCCCTAATTAGGGGCGGACACAGGTGCAGGGTGCCGGCCCTACTTAGGGGCGGGCACAGGTGTAGTGGGCGGGACCTAATTAGGGGGGCGGGAACAGGTGCTGGTGGCCGGCCCTACTGAGGGGAGGGCACAGGTGCAGCGGGAGGGCCCGAGTAGGGGACGGCACAGGTGCAGGGGGCCAGCCCTACTTAGGGGCGGGCACAGGTGCAGGGGGCCGGCCCTACTTAGGGGCGGGCACAGGTGCAGGGGGCGGGCCCTAATTAGGGGCGGGCACAGGTGCAGGGGGCGGGCCCTAGTAGGGGCGGACACACGTGCAAGGGGCCGGCCCTAGTGGGGTTGGGCACTGGTGCAGGGGGCGGGCCCTACTTAGGGGCGGGCACAGGTGCAGGGGGCGGGCCCGAGTAGGGGCGGGCACAGGTGCAGGGGGCGGGCCCTACTAGGGGCGGACACACGTGCAAGGGGCCCGCCCTAATTAGGGTTGGGCACAGGTGCAGGGGGCCGGCCCTACTTAGGGGCGGGCACAGGTGCAGGGGGCGGGCCCTAATTAGGGGTGGGCACAGGTGCAGGGGCGCGCCCTAATTAGGGGCGGGCACAGGGGAAGGGGGCCGGCCCTAATTAGGGGTGGGCACAGGTGCAAGGGGCGGGCACTAATTAGGGGCGGGAACAGGTGAAGGGGCCGGCCCTAAATAGGGCCGGGCACAGGTGTAAGTGGCCGGCCCTAATTAGGGGCCGGCACAGGTGCAAGGGGCCGGCCCTAATGGGAGGCGGGCAGAGGTGCAAGGGGTGGGCCCTAATTAGAGGCGGGCACAGGTGCAAGTGGCCGGCCCTAAGTAGGGGCGGGCAGAGGTTCAAGTGGCCGGACCCTAGTAGGGAGCGGGCACAGGTGCAAGGGGCCGGCCCTTATAAGGGGCGGGCAGAGGTGCATGGGCCGGGCCCTAATTAGGGGCGGCACAGGTGCAAGGGCCCGGCCCTAATTAGGGTCGGGCACAGGTGCAGGGGGCGGGCACTAATTAGGGGCAGGAACAGGTGCAAGGGCCTGGCCCTAATTAAGGGCGGGCACACGTGCAGGAGGCGGGCCCTAATGAGGGGCGGGCACAGGTGCAGGGGGCGGGCCCTAGTAGGGGCGGGAACAGGTGCAAGGGCCTGGCCCTAAATAAGGGCGGGCACAGGTGCAGGAGGCGGGCCCTAATTAGGGCCGGGCACAGGTGCAGGGGGCCCGCACTAATTATGGGCGGGCAGAGGTGCATGGGCCTGTCCCTAATTAGGGGCAGAAAAGAAAAAATCAAAAATAAAAATTTTGTGGCGCGTGTGTCGGGGTGCAGGGGTGCATACACCCTAACCCTAGGCAAAATAAATAAGTAATGATAAATTAAAATTGGGGTCCTGGATTTTGGGGGTGTTGGGGTACAAGCACCCTAACGCTAAACCTGACTTAAATAAATAATAAACCAAAAATCAAAAATTAAAATTTGGGGGGCGCGAGTTTCGCGGTGAGGGGTGCATGCACCCTAACCCTCAGCAAAATTAATACATAATGAAAAGTAAAATTTGGGGGGCGTGGATTTTGGGGGTGTGGGGCTCCTCGCACCCTAACACTAAACCTAACTTAAATAAATAAATAATAAACAGAAAATCAAAAATAAAAATTTTGGGGGCACGGGTTTCGGGGTGAAGGTGTGCATGCACCCTAACGCTAGGCAAAATAAATAAGTAATGAAAAATTAAAATTTGGGGTCCTGGATTTTGGGGGTGTAGGGGTACAAGCACCCTAACGCTAAACCAAACTTAAATAAATAATAAACCAAAAATCAAAAATTAAAATTGGGGGCGCGACTTGCGGGGTGAGGGGTGCACGCACCCTAACCCTAAGCAAAATAAATACATAATGAAAAAGTAAAAATTGGGGGGCGTGGAATTTGGGGGTGTGGGGGGTACACGCACCCTAACACTAAACTTAAATAAATAATTAATAAAGAAAGAAAGAATAATTAAAATTTGGGGGTTGTGAATTTTGGGAGCGTGGGGGTACATGCACCCTAACCTAACCCTAACATAATAAATAAATAAATAATGAATACATAATGAAAAATTAATATTTGGGGGGCGCTGGTTTCTGGGTGTGGGGGTACATACACCCTCACCCTAAAGCTAAGCTTAACCCTAAGCTAAATAAATAATGAAAAAAGTAAAGTGGGCAGGAAGTGGTTTTGGGGGTGTGGGGGTACACGCACCCTAACCCTAAACCTAACTTAGACAAATAAATAAGTAAATAACGAAAAAATTAAAATTTGGGGAGCGTGGATTTTGGGGGTGTTTGGGGTACACTCACTCTAACCCAAACTGAAATAAATAATTAATAAATAAATAATGAAAAATTAAAATACGGGGGGCGCTTGGTTTTGAAGTTAGGGTGCATGCACCCTAACTCTAAACCTAACCCTAAGCTAAATAAATAATGAAAAATAAAAATTTGTGGGGCGTGCATTTTGGAGGTGTAGGGGTACAGGCTCCCTAACCTTAACCCTAACTTAAATAAATAAATAATTAAAAATTAAAATTTGTGGGGCTGGGTTTCAGGGAGAGGGGTGCACGCACACTATCCCTAAACCTAAGCAAAATAAATAAATAATGAAACATTAAAATTTGGGGGGTGGATTTTGGGGTGTGGGAGTACTCGAACCCTAACCCTAACCCTACTTAAATAAATAATAAATAAATAAATAATGAAAAATTAAATATGGGGGATGCCTGGTTTCGGGTGAGTGGGTGCATGCACCCTAACTCTAACCCTAACTCTAAGCTAAATAAATAATGAAATATAAAAATTTGGGGGGAGCATGGATATTGGGGGTGTGGGGCTCATCACACCCTAACACTAAACAAAACATAAATAAATAAATAATAAACAAAAAATCAAAAAAAAAATTTTGGGGTCACGGGTTTCGGGGTGAAGGGGTGCATACACCCTAACCCTAGGGAAAATAAATAAGTAATGAAAAATTAAAATTTGGGGTCCTGGATATTGGGGGTGTTGGGGTACAAGCACCCTAACGCTAAACCTAACTTAAATAAATAATAAACCAAAAATCAAAAATTAAAAATTGGGGGGCGTGGGTTTCGGGGTGAAGGGGTGCACGAACCCTAACCCTAGACAAAATAAATAAGTAATGAAAAATTAAAATTTGGGGTTCTAGATTTTGGGGGTATTGGGGCAAAAGCACAATAATGCTAAACCTAACTTAAGTAAATAATAAACCAAAAATCAAAAATTAAAATTCGGGGGACGATTGGTTTTGAAGATAGGGGTGCACGCATCCTAACTCTAACCCTAACCCTAAGTTGAATAAATAATGAAAAATAAAAATTTGCGGGGCGTGGATTTTGGAGGTGTGGGGGTACACGCTCCGTAACCTTAACCCTAACTTAAAAAATAAATAATAAATAATTAAAAGTTAAAATTGCGGGGGCGTGGGTTTCAGGGAGAGGGGTGCATGCACACTATCCCTAAAACTAAGCAAAATAAATAAATAATGAAACATTAAAATGTGGGGGCGTGGATTTTGGAGTGTGGGAGTACACGAATTGTAACCCTAACCCTAACTTATATAAATAAATAATAAATAAATAAATAATGAAAAATTAAATATGTGGGGGAGCCTGGTTTCGGGTGAGTGGGTGCATGCACCCTAACTCTAACCCTAACTCTAAGCTAAATAAATAATGAAAAATAAAAATTTGGTGGGTGGGGATTTTGGGGGTGTGTGGCTCCTCGCACCCTAACACTAAACCTAACTTAAATAAATAAATAATAAACAAAAAACCAAAAATAAAAATTTGGGGGGCACGGGTTTCGGAGTGAAGGGGTGCACGCACCCTAACCCTAGGCAAAATAAATAAGTAATGAAAAATTAAAATTTGGGGTCCTGGATTTTGGGGGTGTTGGGGTACAAGCACCCTAATGCTACACCTAACTTAAATAAATATTAAATCAAAAATCAAAAAATAAAATTTGGGGGCACGATTTTTGGGGTGAGGGGTGCACGCAACCTACCCTAAGCAAAATAAATACATAATGAAAAAGTAAAACTTGGGGGGCGTGGATTTTGGGGGTATGGAGTTACACGCACCCTAACACTAAACCTAAATAAATAATAAATAAAGAAAGAAAGAATAATTAAAATTTGGGGTTGTGGACTTTGGGAGTGTGGGGGTACATGCACCTAACATAAAACTAACTTAAATAAATAAATAATGAATACATAATGAAAAATTCATAAATGGGGGGCGCTGGTTTCGGCGTGTGGGGGTACACGCACCCTAAGCCTAAAGCTAACCTTAACCCTAAGCTATATAAGTAATGAAAAATTAATGTTTGCGGGAAGTGGTTTTGGGGGTGTGGGGGTACACGCACCCTAACCTTAAACCTAACTTAAACAAATAAATAATGAAAAAATTAAAATTTGGGGAGCGTGGATTTTGGGGGTGTGGGGGGGGGTATACTCACCCTAACCCGAACTGAATTAAACAATAAATAAATAAATAATGAAAAATTAAAATTTGGAGGGCGCTTGGTTTTGAATTTAAGGGTGCATACACCCTAACTCTAACCCTAACCCTCAGCTAAATAAATAATGAAAAATAAAAATTTGGGGGGCATGGATTTTGGAGGTATGGGGGTACACGCTCCCTATCCTTCACCCTAACTTAAATAAAAATATAATAAATAATCAAAAATTAAAATTGGTGTGGCACGGGTTTCAGGGAGAGGGGGTCTACACACACTATCCCTAAAACCTAGCAAAATAAATAAATAATGAAATATTAAAATTTGGGGGGCAAGGATTTTGGGGTGTGGGAGTACACGAAATCTAACCCTATCCCTAACATAAATAAATAAACAATAAGTAAATAAATAATGAAAAATTAAATATTGGGGGGGGTGCCTGGTTTCGGGTGAGTGGGTGCATGCAACCTAACTCTAACCCTAACTCTAAGCTAAATAAATAAAGAAAAATAAAAATTTGGGGGCGTGGATTTTGGGGGTGTGGTGCTCCTCGCACCGTAACACTAAACCTAACTTAAATAAATAAATAATAAAGAAAAAAACAAAAATAAAAATTTTGGGGGTGTGGGTTTCGGGGTGAAGGGGTGCACGCACCCTAACCCTAGGCAAAATGAATAAGTAATGAAAAATTAAAATTTGGGGTCCTGGAGTTTGGGGGTGTTGGGGTACAAGCACCCTAATGCTAAACCTAACTTAAATAAATATTAAATCAAAAATTAAAATTTGGGGGCACCAGTTTTGGGTGAGGGGTGCACACACCCTAACCCTAAGCAAAATAAACACATAATGAAAAAGTAAAAATTGGGGGGCGTGGATTTTGGGGGTGTTGGGGTACTTGCACTCTAACACTAAACCTAAATAAATAATTAATAAACAAAAAAAGAATAATTAAATTTGGGGGTTGTGGACTTTAGGAGTGTGGGGGTACATGCACCCTAACCTAAACCTAACTTCAATAAATAAATAAATAATGAATACATAATGATAAATTAATATTTGGGGGGCACTGGTTTCGGGGTGTGGGGGTACACGCACCCTAAGCCTAAAGCTAACCTTAACCCTAAGCTAAATAAATAATAAAAAATTAAAGTTTGCGGGGAGTGGTTTTGAGGGTGTGGGGGTATACGCACCCAAACCCTAAACCTAACTTAAATAAATAAATAACGACAAAATTAAAATTTGGGGAGCGTGGATTTTGTGGGTGTGGGGGGGGTACACCCACTCTAACCCGAACTGAAGTTAATAAATAAATAACTAATGAAAAATTAAATTTCGGGGGAGCCCGAATTAGGAACGGGCACAGGTGAAAGGGACTGGCCCTAAATATCGGCGGGCACAGGTGCAAGGGGCCAGACCTAATTAGGGGCGGGCACAGATGCAAGTGGCCAGCCCTACTTAGGGGCGGGCACAGGTGAAAGTTTCCGGCCCTAATTAGGGGCGGGCACAGATGCAAGGGGCCGGCCCTAGTTAGTGGCGGGCAGAGGTGCAAGGGGCCGGCCCTAATTAGGGGCGGGCAGAGGTGCAAGGGGCCGGCCCTAATTATGGGCGGGCACAGGGGCAAATGGCCGGCCTTAATAAGGGGCGGGCACAGGTGCAAGGGGCCGGCCCAATAAGGGGCGGGCACAGGTGCAAATGGCGGGCCCTACGTAGGGACCGGCCGTAGTCCAATGGGCCGGATCTAATTAGGAGCGGGCACAGGTGCAGAGGGCGGGCCGTAATTAGGGGCGGGCACAGCTGCAGGGGGCCGGCCCTAATTATGGGCGGGCAAAGGTGCAGAGGTCGGGCCCTAATTAGGGGGCGGGCACAGCTGCAGGGGGCCCGTCCTACCAGGGAGGCGGGCCCAGGTTCAGAGGGCGGGCCATAATTAGGGGCGGGCACAGGTGTAGGTCGCCGGCCCCTAATTAGGGGCCGGCACAGGTGCAAGGGGCCGGCCCTAATTAGGGGCGGGCAGAGGTGCAAGGGGCCGGCCCAGTTAGGGGCCGGCATAGATGCAAGCGGCCGGCCCTAATTAGGGGCGGCCACAGGTGCAAGGGGCTGGCCCTAATTAGGGGCGGCACAGGTGTAAAGGGCCGGCCCTAATTAGGTACGGGCACAGATGCAAGGGGCCTGCCCTAATTGAGGCGGGCACAGATGGAAGGGGCAGGCCATAATTAGGGGCGGGCAGAGGTGCATGGGCCGGGCCCTAATTAGGGGCGGGCACAGGTGCAGGGGGCCAGGCCTAATTGGGGGCGGGCAGAGGTGTATGGGCCGGGCCCAAATTAGGGGCGGGCACAGGTGAAAGGGACGGGACCTAATTAGGGGCGGGCAGAGGTGCATGGGCCAGGCCCAAATTAGGGGCGGGCACAGGTGCAAGGGGCCGGCCCTAATTAGGGGCGGGCAGAGGTGAATGGGCCGGGAACTAATTAGGGGCAGGCACAAGTTCAAAGGGCCGGCCCTAATTATGGGCGGGCACAGGTGCAGGGGACAGGCACTAATTAGGGGGGCACAGGTGCAGGGAGCCGGCCCTATTTAGGGGCGGGCACAGGTGCAGGGGGGCGGGCCCTAATTAGGGGCGGGCACAGATCCAGGGGGCCGGCCTTACTTAGAGGCGGGCACAGGTGCAGGGGGCGGGCCCTACTTAGGGGCGGGCACAGGTGCAGGGGGTGGGCCCTAATTAGGGACGGGCACAGGTGCAGGGTGCCGGCCCTACTTAGGGGTGGGCACAGGTTCAGGTGGCCGGCCCTACTTGGGGAGGGCCCAGGTGCAAGGGGCCGGCCCTAATTAGGGGCAGGCAGAGGTGCATGGGTCCGGCCCTAATTAGGTGCAGGCACAGATTCAGGGGGCGGGCACTAAATAAGGGCGGGCACAGGTGCAAGGGGCGGGCCCAAATTAGAGGCGGGCACAGGTGCAAGGATCCGGCCCTAATTAGGGGCAGACACAGGTGCAATGGGCGGGCCCTAATTAGGGGCGGGCACAGGTACAAGGGGCCGGACCTAACTAGGGGCGGGCCCAGGTGCAAGGGGCCGGCCCTAATAAGGGGCAGGCACAGGTGCAAGGGGCGGGCCCTAATTAGGGGCGGGCACAGGAGCAAGGGGCCGGCCCTAATTAGTGGCGGGCACAGGTGCAGGGGGCGGGCCCTAATTAGTGGCGGGCATAGGTAGAAGGGGCCGGCCCTAATTAGGGGCCCGCACAGTTGCAAGGTGGGGGCCCTAATTAGGGGCCGGCACAGGTGCAAGGGGACAGCCTTAATTAGGGGCGACCAGAGGTGCATGGGCCGGGCCCTAGTGGGGGCGGCCACAGGAACAAGGGGCCGGCCCTAATTAGGGGCGGGCACAGGCGACAGGGGCGGGCCTTATTTAGGGCCGGGCACAGGAGCAAGGGGCTTGCCCTAATTAGGGGCGGGCACAGGTGTAAGGGGCGGGACCTAATTGGGGTCAGGCACAGGTGTAGGGAGCCGGCCCTAATTAGCGGCGGGCACAGGTGCAGGTGGAAGGCCCTAATTAGGGGCGGGCACAGGTGCAGGGGTCGGCCCTAATTAGGGGCGGGCACAGGTGCAGGGGGCCGGCGCTGGTGGGTGCGGGCACAGGTGCAGAGTACGGGCCCTGATTAGGGGCGGGCACAGGTGCAACGGGCGGTCCCTAAGTAGGGGCGGGCACAGGTGCAGGTGGCCGGCCCTACTTAGCGGCGGGCACAGGTGCAGGGGCCGGCCCTAATTACGGGCTGGCACAGTTGCAGGGGGCCGGCGCTGATTAGTGTGGGCACAGGTGCAGAGTACGGCCCTAGTTAGGGGCGGGCACAGGTGCAAGGGACGGTCCCTAGTAGGGGCGGGCACAGGAGCAGGGGGCGGGCCCTAATTACGGGCGGGAACAGGTGCAGGGGGCCGGCCCTAATTGTGGGCGGGTACAGGTGCAGGGGACGGGCGCTAAGTGGGGTTAGGCACAGGTTGAGGGTGACGGCCTTTCTTAGGGCGGCCACAGGTGCAGGGGGCGGGCCCTAGTAGGGGCAGGCACAGGTGCAGGGGGCGGGCCCTAATTAGGTGCGGAAACAGGTGCAAGGGACCGGCCCGAGTTAGGGGCGGGCAGAGGTGCAAGGGGCCGGCCCTTATTACGGGGGCGGGCACAGGTGCAAGGGGCCGTCCCGAATTAGGGGTGGGCACAGGTGCAAGGGACCGGCCCTAATTAGGGGCGGGCACAGGTGCAAGGGCCGGACCCTAATTAGGGGAGGACACAGGTGAAAGGGGCCGGCCTTAAATAGGCGCGGGCACAGGTGCAAGGGGCCGCCGCTAATTAGGGGCGGGCACAGGTGCAGGGAGCCGGCCCTAAGTAGCGGCGGGCACAGGTGCAGGTGGCAGGCCCTAGTTAGGGGCGGGCACAGGTGCAGGTGTCGGCCCTAATTAGGGGCGGGCACAGGTGCAGGGGGCCGGCGCTAGTGTAGTGCGGGCACAGGTGCAGAGTACGGGCCCTAATTAGGGGTGGGCACAAGTGCAAGGAGCCGGCCCTATTTAGGGGCGGGCACAGGTGCAAGTGGCGGGCCCAAATTGGGGACGGGCCCTAGTCCAATGGGCCAGATTTAATTAGGGGCGGGCAGAGGTTCAAGGGGCGGGTCCTAATTAGGGGCGGGCACGGGTGCAAGGGGTCGGCCCTAATTAAGGGCTGGCACAGGTGAAAGGGGCGGTCCCTAATTAGGGGCAGGCACAGGTGCAGGTGGCCGGCCCTACTTAGCGGCGGGCACAGGTGCAGGGGGCCTGCCCTAATAAGGGGCTGGCACAGTTGCAGGGGGCCGGCGCTAATTCCGGACGGGCAGAGGTGCATGGGACGGGCAATAATTAGGGGCGGGCACAGGTGCAAGGGGTCGGCCTTAGTTAGGGGCGGGTACAGGTGCATGGGGGCGGGCCCTAATTAGGGGCCGGCACAGGTGCAAGGGGCCGGCCCTGATTAGGGGCAGACACACGTGCAAGAGGCCGGCCCTAATTAGGGGAGGGCACAGATGCAATTTACGGGCCCTAATTAGGGGCGTACAGAGGTGCATGGGCCGGGCAATAATTAGGGGCGGGCACAGGTGCAAGGGGCCGGCCCTAATTAGGGGCGTGTACAGGTTCAGGGGTCTGGCACTAATTAAGGGCGGGCACAGGTTCAAGGGGTCGGCTCAAATTAGGGGCGGGTACAGGTGCATGGGGCGGGCCCTAATTAGGGGCCGGCACAGGTGCATGGACCGGGCCCTAATTAGGGGCGGGCACAGGTGCAAGGGTCCGACCCTAAATAGGAGCGGGCAGAGGTGCATGGGCCGGGCCCTAATTAGGGGCGGCACAGGTGCAAGGGCACGGCCCTAATTAGGGTCGGGCACAGGTGCAGGGGGCGGTCCCTAGTTAGGGGCGGGCACAGGTGCAAGGGTCCGACCCTAATTAGGAGCGGGCAGAGGTGCATGGGCCGGGCCCTAATTGGGGGCGGCACAAGTGCAAGGGCACGGCACTAATTAGAGTCGGGCACAGGTGCAGGGCGGCGGGCCCCTAGTAGGGGCGGGCACAGGTGCAGGGGGCGGTCCCCTATTGGGGGCGGGCACATGTGCAGGGGGCCGGCCCTAATTCGGGACAGGCTCAGGTGCAAGGTTCGGGCCCTAATTAGTGGGGGGCACAGGTGCAAGGGGCCGGCCCTAATTATAGGCAGGCACAGGTGCATGGAGCCAGCCCTATTTAGGGGCGGGCACAGGTGCAAGGGGCCGGCCCTGAGTAGGGGCAGTCACAGGTGCAAGGGGCCGGCCCTAATTAGGGGCGGGCACAGGTGCAAGAGGCAGGCCCTAATTATGGGCAGGCACAGGTGCATGGAGCCAGCCCTATTTAGGGGCGGGCACAGGTGCAAGGGGCCGGCCCTAGTAGGGGCAGTCACAGGTGCAAGGGGCGGGCCCTTATTAGGGGCTTGCACAGGTGCAAGGGGCGGGCCCTAGTGGGAGACGGGCCCTAGTCCAATGGGCCGGATCTAATTAGGGTCGGGCACAGTTGCAAGGGCCCGGCGATAATTAGGGTCGGGCACGGGTACAAGGGGCCGGCCCTAATTAGGGGCTGGCACAGGTGCAAGTGTCCGGCCCTAATTAGGGGCGGGCACAGGTGCAGGGGCGGGCCCTAATTACGGGCTGGCACAGGTGCAAGGGGCCGGGCCTAATTAGGGGCGGGCACAGGTGCAGGGGTCGGCCCTAATTAGGGGCGGGCACAGGGGCAGGGGCCGGCGCGAACTAGTGCGGGCACAGGTGCAGAGTACGGGCCCTGATTAGGGGCGGGCACAGGTGCAAGGGGCCAGCGCTAATTGGGGCAGGCACAGGAGCAGGGGGCGGGCCCTAAGTAGGGGCGGGCACAGGTTCAAGGGGCCGGCCCTAGTTAGGGGCGGGCACAGGTGCAGGGGACGGGCGCTAGTGGGGTTAGGCACAGGTTGAGGGGGCCGGCCCTTCTTAGGGGCTGGCACAGGTGCAAGGGGCCAGCCCTAATTAGGGGCGGGCACAGGTGTAGGGAGCCGGCCCTAATTAGCGGCAGGCACAAGTGCAGGTGGCAGGCCCTAATTAGGGGCGGGCACAGGTGCAGGTGTCGGCCCTAATTAGGGGCGGGCACAGCTGCAGGGGGCCGGGGCTAAATAGTGCGGGCACAGGTGCAGAGTACGGGCCCTAATTAGGGGAGGGCACAGGTGCAAATGACCGGCCCTAATTAGGGACTGGCCCTAGTCCAATGGGTCGGATCTAATTAGGGGCGGGCACAGGTGCAAGGGGCGGGCCCTAATTAGGGGCGGGCACTGGTACAGGGGCCGGCCATAATAAGGGGCAGGCACAGGTGCAGAGGGCGGGCCAAAATTAGGGGCGGGAACACATGCAGGGGGCCGGCCCTAATTATCGGTCAGCACAGGTGCAGAGGTCGGGCCCTAATTAGGGGCGGGCACAGGTACAAGGGGTCTACCCTAATTAGGAGCGGGCACAGGTGCAAGGGGCCGGCCCTAATAAGGGGCGGGCACAGGTGCAGAGGGCAGGCCAAAATTAGGGGCGGGCACAGGTGCAAGGGGCCGGCCCTAATAAGGGGCGGGCACAGGTGCAGAGGGCGGGTCAAAATTAGGGGCGGGCACAGATGCAGGGGGTGGGCCCTAATTATGGGCGGGCATAGGTTCAGAGGTCGGGCCCTAATTAGGGGCGGGCACAGGTGCAAGGGGCCGGCCCTAATAAGGGGGCGGGCACAGGTGCAGAGGGCGGGTCAAAATTGGGGGCGGGCACAGATGCAGGGGGCCGGCCCTAATTATGGGCGGGCATAGGTTCAGAGGTCGGGCCCTAATTAGGGGCGGGCACAGATACAAGGGGTCTTCCCTAATAGGAGCGGGCACAGGTGCAAGGGGCTGGCCCCTAGTTGGGGAGGGCACAGGTGCAAAGTGCGTGCCAAAATTAGGGGCGGGCACAGATGCATGGGGCCGGCCCTAATTGTGCACGGTCACAGGTGCAGAAGTCGGGCCCTAATTAGGGGCGGGCACAGGTGCTGGGGGCCGGCCCTGGTTAGGGGCCGGCACAGGTACAAGGGGCTGGCCCTAATTAGGGGCGGGCAGAGGTAAAGGGGGCGGGCACTAATTAGGGGCCGGCACACGTGCAAGGAGCCGGCCCTAATTAGGGGCGGCCACAGGTGCATGGACCAGGCCCTAAATAGGGGCGGGCACACGTGCAAGGGGCGTTCCCTAATTAGGGGCGGGCACAGGTGCAAGGTGCCGGCCGTAAATAGGGGCGGTCACAGGTGCAAGGGGCCGGCCCTGGGTAGGGGCGGGCACAGGTGCAAGAGGCAGGCCTTACATAGGGGCAGGCACAGGAGGTGCATGGACCAGGCCCTAAATACGGCGGGCACAGGGGCAAGGGGCCGGCCCTAATTAGGGGCAGGGACAGGTGC